>CM027119.1:61348458-61535047 GCA_015476505.1 Urochloa ruziziensis | reverse complement strand
ATGAGGAGCTCTATTTCTTTTTCCAGACCAGTGCATCTTCAATATCGTGAGCGCCCATCTGTCAATCGAATTCGCTAGATAAATAAGGGGATGACTGTGGTTCTGTTTAAGGATTGAAGCATTAGAACTAACCGTGATTTGGTGCTCCTTTTCTTTCTGGTTATAAACACACAGGACATAAATCATCTGAAAAGAAGAAAACAATCCAAAGTAGGAATGAGAATAACAACATGAAAACTAGCTGTTGTTGCCGAGTAGAAAATCACGTGGCCGCGCAACACTTAGACAGATGCATTATGCAGATAAGCCAAAAGCTTGTACCCGATTATAGACCCTGAAAAGGAACATTTTGAAATTGCTCGCAGCATGTACAAATATGGGCCGTTTCATATAATCAATTTTGAATTGCTTAGATGGGAGTGGATCCTTTTGCAGAAAAATGGTAAGTCTCAGGCATTATGTAATATTTCAAGAAAGGGAACAAACATGCATCTATTAAGTTTCTTGCATTCCTGCTACAAGGCCGTAATGTCATTTACTCAGTAATGCATCATCTGCACCGTACCCAAGAACATTACTGACCAAATGAAATTGAGAATTTAAGCTGGGAAACAAATTAAAATCGGAGAGCAAACTCACTTGCCCATGATGAGTCTTGAGCCCTCTATCCTCCACCCTGCAGTTCCCATCTATCAGCAGGGACTTGAGGGGAACCTGGATGCACATCCGAAATTCCACTAAATTATTAATCATTGCAAGAATGCAGATAACAAAAAAAGGGGAAATCTAAAACACCAACTTCATAATAATTAACTGATGGTAATAAAAGTAGGCAACACATAGCACCAAAAAAAAGTCCACTGCTCAAAAACCCGAAATTGTTCAACATTTCGATTTTCCTGTAAATTACATTGAGAACGGGCCCTAGCTAGGAACTAGAGAAATGGTAATCAAGCAGGAAATGCGCACCATGTTATCCTTGGGCTTCTTCTTGTAGTAGGCGAGCAGCCTGCTCTCGAGCACGAAGTAGCGCGTGTGGAAGAAGGACCTGCCGATCTTGCGGCGGCCGTAGCGCACCATCCATCCCTCATGGTGCACGGCGGCGGCCTCCCTGACGGCGGCCACCGCCTTGGACACCTCGCCGCTCTTGGCGGTGGCGGTGGCCGCGGCCGCGACGTCCTTCCAGGAGATGGAGGCGGACTTGGGGTTGTTGGCCGGGAGCTCCCCGCTCTTGGCCGCCTTCGCCGCCGCGGCCTCCCGCCTCGACGCCGACGAGCTCAGCATGGTGGTTGGCGCACGCACCAAGCGTTGGGGCCGATCGCCCGGCGATCGGAGGAGGAGAGGGAAGCAAAGGGGAGGGAACGGTTGCAAAGGGTGGCCGGGCGGGAGACGCGCGGCGGTGGCCATATTTGACATTGATTAAGCTCCTAAATATAGTACTATAGTTGAAGGACCAAAGCATGACGAATGCTCTCGTCTTGGATGGTCTTCTTAGTTAGGATCCATCATATATATACTCCTGTTTTATAATGTAGCCTCAATACGTCTTATCATGTTATCATCAAGGATTTAAGAGTGCAGTTAACTAGTTATTGTGACATTTTTCACTACACACTCCTAATTAAATGCTTTAAAAGAAGAGAAATAGTTGCACGTGTTACTTCCTTTGTTTTTTTACATGTTGCATTTGGTTTGTTCTAAATCAAACTTGTTCAACTTTGACCAAATTTATAGAAAAAAAACCTTATGCCTTGTTCGTTCATCCCTTCCCCAGAGGTATTGGAGTGTATTGAGATGTATTTTGACTTATTAGGGATTCAATACGACCCAATACCTTAGCCTTGTTCGTTTCATCCCTTCCCCAGAGGTATTGGAGTGTATTGAGATGTATTTTAACTTATTAGGGATTCAATACGACCCAATACCTCCCAATACCTTTGGGCAAAGGGATGAAACGAGCAAAGCCTTAGGGCTTGTTCGTTTTGAGTCGTATTGAGGGGGATTGAGTCGTATTGGGACGTATTAAATCCCTAACAAGTCAAAATACCTCTCAATACACTTCAATACCTCCCAATACCTCTGAGAAAGGTATTAAACGAACAAGGCCTTAAGAGTTTTTTTTTGGAGGATATATAAGGAGAGCTAGGGAGGCAATCAAATTGGCGATGTGCACAGTGGCGTGCCGACGCTGCAGGTGTATCAGCGTATGGCAGAATTCGCGGTAGGGAGCAGGAAGATGTAGATGGGTAGAGGCAGGGGAGTGAGGTGAGAAGAAAGGAGGACTCGAACATGACAGTTGATCGTCATGCAAATCCAAGAGTTGTGGCTGGTCTGAGTGTAACCACTGAAGGGTGGGTTCAGATTACCTAAGCCATGTAAACTGTCAATTAGAAAATGACTCTTAATACACAGATATATTTAACTTTCTCGCTGTGATTCGGAACAAGCCTTTTTCCGAATGGCGTGCAGACTAGAGAGTAAAGGTGTACAGAACAGCAAACTTCATTGAAGCCAAAACCATTGTACATAGTAGTTACAAAAAGTTAGCTGTAGTTAGCACAGTATAGGAAACAAAACCAAAGGCTAATGATAAAAGGCAATTGCGTAAATGGCAAAATGCTATTCCACCAGGATTGGAAAATTTGGGCAGTTAGTCTACAAATATGTCGACGAAACCAGCAGTCATCATCAGATGCCACTAATTTTTCGACAAGTAGAGTGATAGGATGTCATTCTGCAGGTCATCATTTGTACCATCCGGTAAGCACGTATCTTAACCAGAAGCAGAAGACGCAACATAGAGCCTGTCAGACATGAGGACGAGGGGTTATGATACCAAAATGAAACTGCATGACCAATGTTCACGTGGCCATACATCACAATGCATATATATGACCTTGGGATCTGTAGGGGTTGCTTCAATAAACGGGCTGGTAAAAAGCACAAGTTTAGTTGAAATTATTATTTGTGTTGACGTTTCCTAACATAAGAAAGCTAATTCCATGATGCAATCATGCAATATCAAGAAATGAAAAACAGAGACATTGCATGCTCAATTTTGGTTTAAGACAGCATGCTGATTCACATTGACTTGCAGTCTTGCACTCTGACAAAGCTTCATACAGTTTCAACATAAGCATCTACACTTTGTTCTTTCTTAAATTCTCTAGCTAAGTATCTCCGGCTCTAAATTCAGAATAACAATTTTTGCAAATGTAAATGATGATGACTTCATTGCAGCATAACCACATTGCCAACTAGTTCATGAAGTATTTGGAAGTCAAGAAACAAAATTGCAATAAAGCGAGATAGCAGTCTGCAACAAAGGGGCCTTTCAGTATACCTGAAAAATAAGGAGCCTTATGCAAAGGGCCTTCTCTGAGCACTTTCCAAATATTCTAAGGAATATGTTGACCAGATTTCCATCTTTGGTACCAGTCAACAGACCTGTTTGAGGATCAAACCTATGGACAGAAGCATAGTTTGGAAACTTAATGAGAATTCATGGCACAATAAGTTATCTCCATGATTCCAGGTTTTCAAAGCAATACAAAAGTACCTTGGCAACCTATGTCTTGGGCAAGGAACAAAGTGAAAGAGCTGCAGGAAATAGAGCAATAAATTCAAAGTGTAAGCATATAAAGCACCTGCTTAGCTATCAATGGAGTCATGACAAAGGAATTAGATGACAAGCATTTATACTGACCTGCGGGACTGAACACAAGAAATTGAGAACTTGAGGTAAAAAGAAGAGCAATAACGTCTCGCTGCAACTCAAAACAGTCATTGATCAGCTGCAGTTGTTACCTATAATAACAGGTAAAGTAAACTGTGTGTGAATCTAGTGTATGCTAATACTACAGAAGTGTTGATGGGAAAAGTTTGGGTTCATAGTAAAGATAGCTCTTCAACCCCAAACATCCAACCTACAAAGGTTGGTAACAGAAAATGTTTAGAAACTGGATGTCCTATTTGGCAAGAGTTCTTCTGGGTCTAATCCACTACAAGTAACTTCAGAATCCATTGCAACTCCTCCCAGAAAAATAGAATTCCAAAAAACTGACTGCTTTCAGAAAGGATAGTTTCTTTACTTTCTGACAAAGAAAACTGCAAACACTTTATTTGCCTTAACTGTGTCAATGATATGTGGGACCCACATGTGTCACTAACAATAGCAAAAAATGGTATTGTGAAAAAATTGCAACAGCACTGTGTGTGGTTTTATTTTAACCCACATGTGTCACACATCTTTTGTATATTAACCCCTGGGCATCTATGAAATACAGAGTGGCTACTGTTAACACTATGCGGTTCACTAATTCAGATGCTAAGATGCAGCACAATATTACTGAAAAACTGGGAAACAAACATAGGGGATATGCTTTTATGAGCATGCGCCCAAGAACAAGGGAGCAGTTGACAACAGACCGCACGGTGCTAATTGCATCACTCCACATCACAACCGGTCAGATGTTGAATAAGCTGGCTAAGTATTCTAGACTGATAAATAATGAAGTAGTAAAATTTGTGACCGAGGCCATTAAGGAATGTTTACCTGAAGTGTCCCAAGATTCCTACCACAGCCAAAGCCATTCCAGCGAAATAGGTGTATGTATCACCAACAAAAACAATTGAAGGATACCTGATGCATGCATGTACAGATGATGTCTTTCCCCTAAGAAGGCAAAAAAATTCTCTGATCTGAACAGATATAGTGCGCTTCTCAAGGTCCTTACCAGTTAAAAGCTAGCAAAGCTAATGACGTGGTTAGGAACGGCAAGACAAGGTAAATAGAGAATTCATGAGCTTGCTGAGTTTCAATGTCTGTAGAAGATCCTATGCGCATTACATTATGTATCAAAACCTGGAAAATGCCACACGCCATCAGGAGATGAGTGGTATTCAAGATTTATGTACTTCAGATATGGAATATGTTTATACCGCAGCAGATATAACAACTGACTGCCCAACTTCAAGTCCATTTATGCCAGCATGTATATTTATCGAGTTTGTACAAAAGACTGCTAACAAGAGCATGAATAGCTTGTAAAATACACCTGCATGCCGAAGGAAATGAAAGGTCAGCGGAACAGCTTCTGATTATAGAATCAGAATTCAGAAATAGGAGTCACCTACAGAGCAGAATTTGGAATATGCTTCATAAGCAAAGCAAATAAGTAATCATGCAATTGAGGAGCCTTTTATAATAGTTCACAAAAACGAGCACTGAAGATAGATTATTATCTAGAATTCCTACCGATCAACATCCGCACACCAAGCATAAAGGCATAAAGCACTGTTGCCAATAGTGAAACAAAAACCTTAAGCTGTTAAATGTTTTTTTTCCCTCTCTCGAACCGGCAAGAGAGCTGCCTGTCATTATATTAAGAGGGAAAAGAGATGGCACATCACACTATCACAGTCCAAACAGAAACAAGACCCAGAGCAGAAAAGGAGCAGAAGGAGATGAGAAACAGCTAAGACCTAAAGGTACAGGGGATAAAAGGCCAGATGCTCGCCACTAAGCAAGAACATGGTGAACCATAGACGCTGTTTACAGAATTATCATTCTCGATCACAAAATATCAAGTTCTATAAAAAATTGAACAGACAGGTTGTGAATCCCATATAACTATAAGTGATAGACTTACACGAGATGAGGCCAGTCCAAGTGGTGAGTTTCATGAGGTTTCATGCACATTAAATAGGCTGCCACATAGGATTTTTTGATGACATGGCGTCACATTTAAGAAGAGAGATGAAAAGATGAAACTACCTCTACACGGATACCAACTTGTGATGAGTCTTGAAATTAAATGCACTTTGGAGCCTATGAAACTACACCATGAAATTTTGCATTGGGAGAGAGAGTTTCAAGCCGCATTTCATATCCTTGTTGCTTATGTGGCTACCTAGGAAACATCAACATGAAATCCCCCACTGGGATTAGCCTGATAAGCACATGAATCTGTGTTCCTCGATATAAAGAAGTCAGCTAACTTCTCCATATTTCGCAAATATCCAAAAGACTGTAAACATTATTCCACAAAAAGCCCTTTTTACAAAATATTACTCTGTATGAAGTTTTGTTACCGTCACTGACTAGTAGTGGCACATTTGGGCCAAGATCCAAAGTGGAGGGCTTATATTGGACAATGAAAAGGCTAAAGAGCAAAGACTTGCTGGGCACTTTGCCCCACAAAGTGAGGAACACAATAAAACAGCACCAACAGGCAACACTTGCTAGACACTGTACTATATCTTATCAGTTATGAATTATGATCAAGAGCCAATGACTAACAAGTGCATAATAGAACTTCATAGTGAGATATGCTATGCATGTGGATTTCACTAATTATCTTCTGATTGTATGTAACAGTAAAAAGAGCATAAATGCCACAACCACAGAATAGTAAATATATAGTTCAACCTGCTGTAAGCTTATGCACATACCTAGCTCCAAAACTGTTAGTCCAACATAAGGAGTTAAAGGCTTTGGAATGATGATGGAAGTGCCACCAGCATATGCCATCAACAAAGGAAGTGCTGCAATCGTGGGCAGCGCCAGTTTCCTGTTTCAATATAAACCACTCCAAAATCAATTTGTCCGCAATGCAACAGTGGTAGCACATCGCTATTCAAGTGAACAGAAAGACAGTCAGGAAAGCAACATACACTCTCCATGGAATATCAAGAACATCGTCAACAAATCCAAGAAGAATCATAAAACAGACTGATGCCAATGCTGCATTATATTCAACAAGCCACTGCAAAAAGAAATAACAAAAGTAACTTTGAGACATGTTTCAGTGAATAAGATAGTTTGTGAATGTCTAAAATATAACTGGTTGCAGCATACAATGGAGTCTTCTGTGTAATGAAACTGCTGAAATATAATTGCAGTGACCAAGTAGACAATCCCAACAACAAGACCTAGTGCCTCAGGCCTGCAAAACAAATACAACGTTTGATTATAGCTGTAGCCGGATCCTGCATAAGCTTTTGGGTGAATGGTGCATACAGTGATATTATTCAACTTACTATACTGTGGCTTCAGTTGTTCGATATGAATTCCTACACGGTTGTCTAAAATTCTAAGGATGTGCCTTTGAGACCTAGTTAAAAGTGTCTAGTGTCAGAACCTTAAGTCACATATATGTACTAACATGCATCATATTCATCAGGGGAGAAAACATTGATGGGACATCAACCTTCTCCAGAAGGCACCTTTTATCTATCTTTTTCTAAAGAAATGTAATCCAGAGAACCAAAAATGGATAGATTTTTCTAAAACTAGCCTTCAAGTAAGTTAGATTCCATAATAACTAGCAAGTAGCAAGAAGCAACCTCTAATTTCTAAATTATGCACCTTTTTCCTTAAGCAACCTCTCTCTTTTCTAAGACAATTTCCAAGTTATGCACCAGAACCGAGCAAACCAGCTAGCTTAGCCTGTGCAGCATGTTCACTTCAATCGAGCTAAGATCAAGTCTATTAACAGTACAGTTGCATCAATAAACCAGCAAAACATGTCCTGGAGCCAAGCACTTGAATCGAGTTAAATCTTACTCCTAGAGCAATGGCATTTGCAAGATGACATGTTGCGCACTCACACTTTGATTTCGCCCGTGGGCAAGCCCTTCTTGTTGATGTCGTAGCCGAACATCCGGCGGCGTAGGTGGTAGCGGGCGGCGACAGGGATGAGCTTGAGCACGATGAAGAAGCCGCCGAGGCTCATGGCGCCGCATTTGAGGATGGATTCCCGCAGATCAGCGTCCAGGGGGTAGTGCACGAACGCGAGGTACGAGAAGGGCGCGAGGAAGAGCGCCGCCGCCGCAGCCGCCACGCCCAGGTTCGGCGGCCGGAGAACCGGTTCCTTCGCCGGCTCGTCTGGCGCCGCAGCCGTATCTGCCGGTGGCGGCCGCGTAGGCGGGTCGCCAGCAGCGGTCGCCGCGGGCCTACTGCGGGCGGCCATGGGAGAAGCGGTTCGGGGGTTCGGTGAATTGGCTCCCGACGAACTAGCTGCTCGAGGCCTCGCGGTGTGCGCGGCGGTGGCGGGCTGGCGTCTGGAGATCGCCGGCGGCGGGCAACGAGAAGGGTTCTATTAGAGCGGGCGCGGGGTGACGTGGAGCGCCCTCATTGGCTGCAGTCACGTGTTCGGCCGTCGGGCAATGGAGAATTGGATGTCACAGCTGGGAAGAGTCAGGCACAGGAGGATGAGGAGGCGCCCAGGAAGATTACGGCAGCAGTGACAGAAAGCGGAAACTGAGCTATGTAATCGAAAACTATGAGTATGACATGTAGGCCCTGCGTGGTCAGTAGGTAGAGGCATATAAGCCTATATATCTGTAACGGAGGAAACAACACTGTTTCCGAAAAGAACTACCGGCTGAGGAAGGGAGACGATCTCTCCCTCTGACCTCTGAGATTCAATTTCGTTCTCGTGATTCCTGTGATCTTGCTCACGCTCCTGGTTCGAATCTCGTCGGTGTAGCTTAGGGCGATTTGCCAGGAGACCTTCCATGATTAACAGGGCCACCCAAGCAATAGGTTAACAGGTCACGGTAACAGAAAACATCCATAATGAAAGACCCAAGGAAAAGAAAACGTCAAGGGGGTCCGACTAGAAAGTACGTTTTAATCACGTCATCCATGTAAAATATGCATACAAATCTTCACCTTTTACCTTTCGATGCTCAACTTGCAGGCAGACTCATAGCATTGGACGCAAAACTTGGGGCTACCAAAGAACGAATACATACGAGTACATGACACTGCCATGATGGTGGGGCACTTTAAGATCATCAGACCCACACCCACCAAACCCAACGCTTGTTCCATCTGGCAAACGAACTGTGTATGAATTGATCGGATGCTTTCATGTGTACCAAGAAACTTAGGAGAGAGTGCAAGGTCGCAATAAAAATTAAGCACAAGGGATTTTTAAACAAATTAAGCATAATGGATTGCCATATTTGGAGGTAAAGATCCCTTATTCACCCTCCATCCTAGCTCTCACTGAGTTTGGCCCGGGGCCGCGACCGTCAGACAGGTAGCGGACCTGGCGGTGCGGTAGCGTCCCACGGAGGGTGGCAGCGAACCAACGATGAAACGATTTGAAATAGAACACTGGATGAAACGGTAAGAATTGAGAGTCAATTGCAGTGTTTTTCACTGGCGTAGCACCCAGAGTGACATCACCGGTGTTGCAGCACCGGGAGTTGAAATCCCAGAACAGAAGATAGTGAGAAAATCCAGTAGAGAGACGTAACCAGAAAAAAAACTGCCGCCTCGGACTCAGGTCAGCAGACGGGCTCCTTCGCAGACTCTACTCATTTGCCACCATCTTCAAAGACCTCACTGAGAAAATGTACCGAGATTGACATTGCCAGAAAAAAAAAACTGCACGCCCAAGGTAGGCAGCAACAACAGTCCCTGTCCCTCCCCTCTGTCAGCAGACAGGTTCCTTCACATGCTCTACTCATTTGCCAGCATCAGTGGGGGCTCCTTCAAAGACCTCACTGCCCAGCATCCGCCGGGGCTCCTTCAAGAAAGGGGCAGATTGAATTTAGGATTTATTACTTACTCTACAGCTACTTACGGAGTAACAATATAAATCTCTCTAGTCAATGATTTACCTGGTACTGGGGCCTGGAATCGAGGGTTAGGCGCATAACCTCGCTTCTGAGCTTTCTTTGCCTCTACATCCAGCTCAAACTCAGTCAATGATAGGTAGGATGCGTTGAATTTGGCAATTAGGAGTTCACCATTCTCCCCGATCAAATCAGCTACTGTTTGAAACTTCATCAGCAACCCTATCAGCTCAGTCAATAGGCCTGGGCAAAAGGTCCCGCTCTTGAAAGCCCTCAGGACAATACCTGAGAAAGAGTCCCAATGGTGTATAGTGAGATGAAGTAGAGCTGACAAAGGAGATGGGTCCTCACGCTGATCGATCCTACGCTTCATCTCCATCTGCATTTCCAGGCTTCTGCGTGCCTCACAGTAGAGGAGCATGAATGAGTGCATTGCCCTCCGAAAGGCTTTTGTTACCACAGGTCTTGAGTCTTGACTCAAACATAACTGCCTCAAGAAACATCTCGGTAAGACATTGTCTGCTTCCTCCTGGGCACAAAAGCTCTCTACAATAAAGAGAAAGTCCGTTTTGTGTCAGATTTAAAGCACACGCAAAGGCACAAGTACACTACATCTACCAGAAGGTCTCTTCAAATGAGAATACATTTACATGTCATTGTAGTCGCTACCCATGTCTATGGTGGAGCAGTTGTTGGTGATGAAGTCTGGGAGTGACTTCATTTCATTCTTGAACACACGCCACTTCCTTGATACGAATTCGCTCCTTCCATCTTCAAACTGCTCAAGAACACGAACACGGAAAGCTACATAGTATAAACAATCATCCTTCATAAGGTGATCTACCTCATATTCCTCAATTTGGGGAGTAAACAACCGCACAATATGCAAACTGCTTATAATCTTCTTATCCTTGCAGCCCTCTTTGCTGTTCTTGCCTTTCCCATTTATCTTGCCCTTGCTGTTCTTGTCCTTGCTGTTCTTGCCCTTGCTGTTCTTGCCTTTGCCCTTGGAGGCTGCTCTGGCTGCAGAATCCTCTTTTGGGAAAGGAACTCCCAAGGGGGTCACATGAATGCTGCATCCAAACAAATTAATGATCATGGGTGAAAGATTGATCTCCCTTTGCCGCAGAATGTTGAGATTATCTAGGTATTCAGTTCCACTGCCATGCATATTGACCCTGTGGACATGGACATCCTAAAAGGTAAAGAAAAATTAGTCCACAGATATTAACAAAGTCTGAATAGATGAAGAAACCTGAAACAAACAGTAATCACTAGAAGAACACAATTACGTTTCAGTCCCTCAATACAAATTGCTCCTGCATTCTACTGGAAATTTTACAAACTAAAGGAACAATGCTGTCAAACAGACTGATATTACATTGTGTAAGAAGCAAAACCTTTTTGTGGCATGAGCACCAAAGGATATGGCATAAGTAATTCATAAAGTGCATATAGCGCAACATGACTACCCAAAAGACCTTGTTTTCTTATAGTGTAAACTAAGGCAGGAACCCATATTACAGAACTAAATTGTTGCAACTGTTTTAATGGTATGTTAAAAAACTGTTGTTCATTATGATTGCAGGAAATCATGAAAAAAAACTGAACACAGCAGCCATCAATTTATATCTAACTGATGTCTTAAATTTTGTACCCATACATATCAGATATGAGTCTTTTATCCACCCAGCCGTTCGGCTGATCTGGGCTGCCGAACGGCTGGGCTGATTAGCCCATCCAGAATCAGCCCAATCAGCCATCGAACAGAGCCGTTGGCTGGGGGCAGGTGGAGACGGAGAAAGGAAAAAAAAAAATCCCTTTTACCTCCTAGACATCAAGCTGAGTCCGCGTTTCCTCCCTGGACCGCAAAACCATTTATCTAACCCTCTCAACTATCAAAACCGTATGTTTTACCCTCTTGGTGGTTTAGACAGTGGTTTTCGCTGACGTGGCAGCGGGCCGACATGTCAGTGTGGGCCCCACCTCCATTCACTCTATCCTTCCTCTCTCCAGCGCGTTCCCCTCTCTCTTCCTTGTCTCCGCCGCACGCTGCCGTCCTCATCAGCAGCTGGCCGCGCGGAAGCCTCACCGCTTCGCCGCACACCGCCGTCTGCCTCTGCCGGCAGCCACGTGGGAGCCTCGCCGCTCCACCGCCCGCCGCCGTCCTCCTCGCAGCCGACCGCACGAGAGCCCTGCCGCTCCACTGCACGCCGCCGACGGTTGATGGTCCCGCACCGTGGCTGCCCTCGGCGACTGTCTGGTCACGCCTCGGTCCCACAACGCCCGCCTGGCTCGCCCAGTGCCGACGTCCTGCGCTGGCCCAATGCCGCTCCGATCCACGCCGCCAAATTTGGCCATGGGCAGCCGCGACTCTCTCGGCCCCTCCGGCCGCCGAGGTCACGCGCCCCTGCCTCCGACCTGCTCCATAGCTGGCTGCGCGGGAGCCGTCTGCCTCCGCACCCGGCCGCGTGGGAGCATCGCTGCTCCACCGCACGCTGTCGTCCGCCTCTGCACCTGGCCGCGCGGGAGCCTCAGCTCAGCTGCACGCCGCTGTCCGCCTCCCCTGCTGCGGGGGATGTGGGGCGGCGTGGTGGGAGGGTGAGGAAGCAGGCGGCGCTGCGGGAAGGAGGCGTGCGGCGGAGAGGAGGAAGAGAACGGGAAGGCGCTGCAGAGAGGAAGGAGAGAGAGAATGGAGGTAGGGTCCACACTGACATATGGGGCCCGCTGCCACGTCACCGAAACCACCGTCCAAACCACCAAGTGGGGTAAAACAGACGGTTTTGATAGTTGAGAGGGTTAGATAAATGGTTTTACCTGGAGAGCCCCCACCCAGGGTTCAATTCCTAGGTGATGCACAATTTGTGAAAAATAAAAAATTTCCTCGCTGGTCCCGTGTGCCAAAGCACTAATGAAGAGACGGCTCATGTCAGCCCGAGGACTGTGTATGGCCCAGGTAGGAGTCTCACGGGTTACGTCTCCTAGTGTCTGGGTGGGGTCAGGGTTCGGGGATTTTCTCGGTCTGTGTGAGAAGGTCTTCTTCTTACATATGATGCCCGGGGGGGGGGGGGGGGGGGGGCTTGCCTCTCGCAGGTCAAGTTTTTAGATAAATGGTTTTACGATCTAGGGAGGAAACGCGGACTCGGCTTGCTGTCTAGGGAGGTAAAAGGAACTTTTTTTCACGGGAAATGGCCGTTGGGCCGGTCCAAACCGAACGGGCTTTATGTAGCGGGCTGATTTTCAATCCGACTGGAAATAACACAACAGGTGGAATGGTATGGATTCTTAAAAGGAAAAAGTCTCTTTTACCTCCCTAGACATGAGGCCGAGTCCGCATTTCCTCCCTCAACCGCAAAACCACATATCTGGCCTCCTTCAAGTATCAAAACCGTTCGTTTTACCCCCTCGACGGTTTTGAGAGCGGTTTTGGCTGACGTGGCGGTGGGCCCCACATGTCAGCGTGGGCCCCACCACTCTCTCTTCTTCCTCACTCTCCACCGCCGACGAGTTCCAGTTCCGCGTCGTGCCCGCGGCGGCGGCAGCGCTCTCGGCCGCGGACGAGCTCTACCCACGTCGGCGTCCGCGCCGTGCTCCCCTTCTCCGCCGTGCCTGGAGGTGGAGCCGGCCGCTCCTCTCGCGGGACTCCTCCTCGTCCTCCTCGGCCTCCTCCATCGACTTCGGCAAGCAAGCGCGCCGCCCGCCGCCGCCTTCGTCTTGCTCCACGCTGCGACGCGCTCGGCGCCGGTGGCGAACCTGCTCCACCTCATGTCGCGGATAAGATCCGCCACCGCAGACAAGGTCGGCGCCGCCTCTGCGGACGCGAACGCGCCGCCGCATGCGCATCCCAGGCGGCAGGAGCCGGCGTACGCGGCGCACCCGCTGTTGACCGGCGCGTCGTTCTCGGCGTCTGCGTCCTCCTTGGACTCCGGCACGAACCCGCGTGCGGCGGCGGCAGCAGCAACAGCGGCAGCGCCGTGGCGTCCACGGGGCACCTCCCGGCCGTCACGGCGGCCAACAGGGGCCGCGGAGCGCTCGCGCGTGAGCGCGTCCGGGCACGTGGTGTTTGGCATGGTGTCAGCGAGAGGAAGATGGCGAAGAGAGAGGAAGAAGAGGAGAGAGGAAGAAGAGAGAGGGGTGGGGCCCGCGCTGACATGTGGTGCCCACCGCCACGTCAGCCAAAACCACTGCCAAAACCGTCGAGGGAGGTAAAACGAACGGTTTTTAGATTTGAAGGAGGCTAGATATCTGGTTTTGCGGTTGAAGGAGGAAACGCGGACTCAGCCTCGTGTCCAGGGAGGTAAAAGAGACTTTTTCCTTCTTAAGAAAAAGGTAGAATGGTATGTATTGGGGGGCCTCAATCCGGGATAACCGAACGGGCCCATAATCTGAATGCAAGCGACCAGGTTATCTTGTCCAGCCGGTTGTGGACGAGTATAAAGACGTATCGTGTTCATATGCCAATCATTTATATATATCGTGCCGTGCGTTGCTACAGGATAACAACACTTTTGTATTACAATACACCGATCGCACGATAAGATAAAAATACTGCAAAATTAAATATGGACATTAAAGGAACATTTTACTAAAAAAACAAAGTTTGCAATTAGAACTGATTCCTATGGATTTCAATTGAATTTGTTCAGGAACTTTTCTGATGCGCAGCACGAAGACTCAGGAACACCATGAAAGACCACGGAGATTGAAAACGGGACA
The DNA here is from genome assembly GCA_015476505.1 of Urochloa ruziziensis. NCBI lineage: Eukaryota > Viridiplantae > Streptophyta > Magnoliopsida > Poales > Poaceae > Urochloa > Urochloa ruziziensis. Next base: position 61,520,740 of record CM027119.1, on the reverse strand, counting down.
ACAAAACTTTTGTATAAAAATACATAGATCGCACGATAAATTAACAATACTATCAAATTGAATGATTCGAGTATATATTAGTGCCTACTACCACATGAGTGGTTCGAGCATAGTTCTTGAATGTAAATTTCTTAGTGGAAAAAAATAAGGTTGGCTTGTAGGTGAGGACACGGTGTGTCCGAGAACCGGTGGATGGTCGCTTCCTGGTGTGATGAGTGATTGACAACGTGGTGTGGATTGACCCCTTGGCTCAAGTATTGCAGGTGTACAATGCGGCTTGATTGCATTGGTGCAGGTGAAGAACAGGCGCGAAAGGTCTTAGCCATGGCGGCCTCCGAGGAGCGGAGAGACAAGTGTTGGCGCGCCGAACGCGCACCAAGATCCACCGCAAGCGCAGGGATCATTGTAGCTCTTCCCTCAAGAGTATTCCCCCAAGGTTTTTCAATCCGTGGAACTAAAGACTCAAGATCCAATCTAACTAGCAAAGAAACACTTAAAGCTTTGATTCGATCTAATCTACTAAAGATCAATCTGAAGAACGTTAGAGGTAGCACGAGAAAGCATAGAGATAACCGATCTAGATCGCCTAGATCATGCATATGTTGTAGTTCCGAGCAAAGTAGTGAAGCAAGCAAGATGAGAATCTCATTGAAAGCGTCTTTAAATCGTAGCCTCCGGTCTAACTCCCAAGGATCATCGCCATACACGAGTAACGTCCTGTCACGACGCTCTCTATCTGCGAGATGAATCACAAGGGCACGTTCTTCGAACGTGTTGAACATACTTAGTAGATCCGGTATGAGCCCCTAGCCACCACGGCTAAAAGAACATCCTGATCGATCTATCTCGATAATAGATCATAGAAGAAGCAAACCCAAGAACGAGCAAAATTATAGAGGCACTTGATCGCTAGAACAATCGGAAACTCAAAGACTTCACTATGAATGATTGAATGTACATCATGATCACCACCGGGATCCTACCTTGATCTTGATGAACTAGCTCCAGAACTCCGACGTGGTCTTCCTCGCAGGGTTCCCACGTCGGCTAGGGCAAACCCTAGACAACTAGCACGACCCTCAGCTCTCCGACTCGTGTCCCTCTAGCTTCTCGGCTCCTTTGGCGTCGAATGGAATTGAACCTCTGGCTCCCGAATGGAATGGGAGATATTTATAGCCCCGGGAAACCCTAGGTCAAAGGCGAAGGCGAGGGGCCACACGAATGGCCTGGGCGGCGCGGCCAGGAGGGCCCTGGGCCGCGCGGCCTGGCCCATTCCTGGGCCGCCTCGGCTTTATCTTTTTCCCCAAGCTTACTTGATGGTTCTGGAATGTTCATCTCTATGCATGTGGGCCCTAGACGTCGTTTACTTCGGGATAAAATTGTCTCTTGATGACTTTCCATTTGAACTTTCCTTTATCTCGAAGTAACTTGATCTTATCTTCATTTGCTTAGTCCTTAAGCAATCTTGGAGTTTGGCAGGCTGGATCTGGGCATGAGTGGGCTTCTAGTCCATGTCATGGGCGCCTGGGCCCATTAGGCCTCCTTCTCGTGGGCTTCCGGCCTTCGCTTTACGCTTGTTTCCAATTTAGCCCAAAATCCGTCTTGATTTTATCATTTATCCTGCATAAACCAAAATTCTCCAAAAACACATGCATATAGGAATATGGCCCGGTTATTGAGTATGATCATTAGTTTAGACATTAAATTCATGCAATTATCAAAGTTAAACAGGGGTAAAAAGGTGTCATTTAACAGCGCCAACAATCCCCCCATGCTTATACCTTGCTCGTCCTCGAGTAAGTCTTCGATAGAAATCAGCGTTGCCCTCCGATGTCCAATCCCTGCACTTGATCACATACAAGAAAGAACAAAAACACTCCCAAGGATTTTTTTATTTTAAGTTCAAGTTGTAACCAGCTCTTTCTAGTATGACGGGTAGATAAGAATGAAATGCAACCCATAAAGAATTTAATTCACAAGCTCTCAAATTTAAATAAGTCTCAGGCATAAAGGATTTTGATTTTAAAACAAAACTGAACCAAGATCAATAATTTAAACCTTGCAAAGTTGCTCATGGAAAACTCTCAACTCATCTTGTCTCTCAAACCTGCTAAACACTCAATCCTTTCTTTCTCTCAAGTATAAAAGTGTAGGCTTTATCAGGAGCTTGGAAATGTTAGTCCTAGCAAAGATATTATAATTAAGATATTATCAAAAGAAGAAAAGCTTCTTACGGATTTACCGAGACTCGTCAAAAAGGCCATGAGAAAATAATGTCTTTGTGGAGAGGGAGAGGATGGACACACGCTTTTAGATAGTGGACATGTGCAAATGGCAAGTGATGACAATGGGGCACAAATAAAGTCCTCAATGTCGGATTGCACATGGTTGGAATAATTGAGTATGGAGTGAATCCCTTTTTATGCATCAAGAAATCAATGAAGTAAAAGAACTAAGGAGCATATTTCTTTTTCTTTTTTTTCTTCTTTTCTCTTTTTCTTTCTTTCTTTCTTTATTTACCTTTTTCTCTTTTATAATAAATTTTTTTATATATGCTCCAAAGAACTCTTAACAACATTAATTCTACTCGGCGATGGTCAGAGATAATGCGATGACTCTCCCCCCATACTTAAACGATTGCTCGTCCTCGAGCAAATGAGAGGGAAAATGAATCAACGCTGAGCAGAATATGAAATCTTCTAATCTTGCAGAGAACGACTTAGATCTTCAGGAAGGACTTGCACAAAAAATTTCGAGGCCACCAGAGGCAAAAATGCCTCTGGCCGCGCTGCCCAGGGGGGTCCTGGCCGCGCCGCCCGTCCCTTTTTCGTCTCTGTTTCCTCTGATTTTTCTCCAGTACACTTGTTGTCTCCTCCCAAATGTATATTCTTCAAGTGAAGGCTCTGTCTTGTCAGGAACTCCGTCGAGAATAAATCTCCATACTCAATGTTGAATGGGTTGTGGTCAAGGAGTAATCACGAAAAGAATATTTGGGTTTTGGGGTGGATATCCAGCGAAGTTTGCCTAATTTTCAGTGTGAAAATTAGCAATGCATGGATAGAGAGGCTAGCAATAAGAAGATACGCAAAAACGGAATGGCCAGCTTCTTAGTCTTGTACCGAAGAAAACAAATCTTGAATCAATTCACTTAAAAATAAATCTTGTTTATCTAAGGTTTAGTAAATGATTATTTAGGCTTTGGATGGGTAGGGCAATTTGCAAAGGTATTATTGACAAGGTCAGCACAAAGAATTTTCAATAAAAACTACCTTTGACAAATTTAAACAAGAGAGCAAGATTAATGAATATGGGTCTTTTAGAAATCATAACCATTACAAAAGAAAGAGCCAATGATTACGTTAATTTTAATTCGTGTTTAGGGAGAGTGTTAGTTCAAACAAGCATGTGATTAGTGCAAAAGAAAGAACAAAGCGGCAACGATCATCATATTTCAATATTGCATAATTTAGGTTGTCTTCACCGATAATCATATCATTAAAGCAAAGGGTGATCACAATTATTCATTCATACATTATTCTCACACATGCTGAAATTTAAATAAATAAAACAGAAAAACATGCTACGCACACACAAAGACTTGCACGCACACTGAAGAAAGAAATAAAAGAAAAGTTAGAAAGCGCAAACCAAGAGTGCAAGTTTTATTCAGACGCTCTGCTGATCACTGTCCATTGTAGCCTCCGCTCGGTCCTCCATGGCTGTCATAATATCCTTGTTCATAGTACGGCTGCACCGCTTCTCCTGGAAATTCTTCTGGGGGCACAATCCTGAGCTGGCCAAAGTGATATGTCATTCCAAATATCCCGTCTGCGATCCTTTGCGTGCGCCTCTGAATCTTCTCATTGTCCTCCAGATTCCTGTTGGCATAAGCACTGAAGGCTTGTACACTACGTTGTGGCTGTGGCAAATGTGCAAATTGTGCCCTGATTGATCCATCTGGTGCTCTTCCTTGGTATGGGTCAGGAAGATATGGCTGCTGCGCATATTCTGGCACATAGCCTGGCTGAGGCATAGCATAAGCAGGCTGAGGAGGAACAAAATGTCCTCTCCCCCATGCTTCAGCTGGTGCCTCTGCCCAAACTTGTTCTGCAGGTGTACTTTGTGCTTGGCCCCATGGCCCTTCATTTGGTGGAGTCTGTTGTTGCTGCGCTCCTCCTGCTTCTTCTTCTTCTTCTCCTTCTTCTCCCTCTGCTGCTGCTCTCGACGTTGATCCCTTCTCAGTTTTCTTTTTGGCTCTTCTCATCTGTACCATGATAGAAGTGTCGCACCAATCTTTCTTGCCTCTCGTAAACAATCTAAGTCTGTTGTCAGGCAAAGATATATCAGTTCCCAATATTTTATATCCCTTGCTCTCGTTACCACTGATATATTTCCCTTGCATCAGAAATTTCCCATCCATCTCCGTGCCTTTCACGAAAAATCTTTCAATTGGCTCGATGTTAGGGACCAAGGCAAATGCAATTTTTGTCAAGTAACATGCCATGCCAATTTTTCTAGAGCCGGATGATGCTTCATCTACCCATCTTTTCATCATGATATAGGAGGGATCAATACGTTGCTTCTTCACTAGAGCAGCATACATCCAGTTTAGCTCTAGTTCCGTCACCTTGCCTTCCTTCATTCGCCCAAGCACTCTCTTGCTCATCCATGTGTGGAATATTTGCAACACAATATTGCAAATTCCCTGTCTTGTATGCTTTTCTCCCACGGCGATCTTCCTCCAAAAATTATACAACTCGTCACCCGCAACTTCCACTGTCTCAGGAGCATCTATATCAAATCCCAGCAACTTAGTCACGCTGGCATATGAAATATATCTTCTCTCATCCCTGATGCAGAACGAGAGAAACATGGCTTCTGCTCCTTCATTATTTATTGTTCTCTTCTCAGACATAATGGTGACTAGCATCTCCAATGCAATATCAATCCGATGATCCGCCGAATCTCCCATTGCGAACCTTGTCCACCCAATCTTTTGCAGCAACTTATGGATGTCGGAGTAGAACCCGAGACTCATTAACATGTCGTCATGGAAAGTCGAATTTTCCATGAGCCTCTCCTTCAAGTTGTCGAGCCTCAACTCCTCCGCCTGACTAAGAAGGGTGAACCCATAGGGTGTCATCTTTGGCTCGTACGGCGGTGGAATGGTTGAGCGCGTCACGTGACGAGGTGGAAGTGGTGGCGGCACTCCAGCTTGCGGGAAAGGCCCCGTGAAGCGCATAGAGGCGCTCCCCGGGTCACACATGCCATCGAGCAGCAACGTGTCCTTTCTCGGCTCGACAATGTCCTCCTCCATGTGTTGAGACAACTCGGAAACCGAGTGCCTTCTCGATGAGCTTCCCGAACGCGTGTCGGATGTCGACGACCTTGTCTTCCTCTTGGCGAAGGGGTTCATATTCTTCCACATTGCTGCACTCAACTAAAATCTCTACAACACCGGGGTTGCTGTCCGGTGGAAGCACACAAAGGAAGAGTGGAGAAAAGTAGGATTTTTGGTGGATTTTTGGTGGTTTTCAAACAAGTTCTTGATCTCGAATTTTTCTAGGAAGTTTCTGGTGTTGAACAAGCAAGTACTCAAGAATGTAGAACAAAAACAAGTGGATAGAGTTACCTGTGAAAGGGGAGGCCGAGGGGGGTCTTGTAGGGGGCTGGCCGCGCGGCTAAAGGGGCCCCTGGCCGGCCGGCCAGGCGTGCTGCCTCCTCCACTCCTCTCCAAATTTTTCCCACATGCTCTTGTCTTGATCAATAGCCTATGTCCTTGTGTTCCCACTGATTGCACCATCCATTGCTTGTGAACCACTCCTTTTGATTGAAAATGTTGTCAACTTGCTCATGATTTACTCCTTTGAGTCACCCCCATGTCTTGGCATCAATTATACACCACATGAAGCCACCAATTCTGCCATATCTTGGTGCTTTGCATGCATGGGTGTTCCCTCTTTTGTTTGATCTTGCATGTGGTGGTAGGTGGAAGTGGAAAATCTTTCCCGTGAACTCAAATCAAACCATTAGGTGTTAATCAAGTCATAAACCCTTCAAATCATGCTTAGATGCTTAACCTTCCTCCAAATTTCGAAAATTAAAAATTAACTCGGAGCTAGCAATGAGTTCAAATAAATATTTGGAGGAATTTTGAAGCATCAAAACACTTGTAAGTCGAAAAACTTTCCGACTACATTGATTTTGGTTGCACCGGTAACGTTCTTTTTCATGAATTGAAAGAGAACGGTTTCGATTTCAACCGTGTGATCATGGGTTTAGGTTCTAATTTTGGCTAAATAAGAGAGAGGATTTTGAATGAATAAATTGGGCTCAGAAAAATTCTAATTCTAGAGAAACCGGCAAATTTTTTCATGTCAATAGGACCAAAAATCTGAATTTTTCGCCTTAAGTTTACGTTAGAGCCTACATGCGGACGATGAAATAAATCAATAAGGATAAACACGTGGCTCTAGTCGTATGGTTTTGATCAGAATAAGAAAAATTTTACGTAAAGTTCATCATGGAAAGGATGAATTTACGTTGGGTTTTCAGGATTTTGGTTCTGGTTTCTCCAAAAGAAGCAAATAAATCATGGGAAGGCTCAGATCATTGGTTTTTCTAGCAAATAAAATCTCGAATGTCCAACTGGAAATTGTTCAAATGTTCAATATCTTGCGTAGCAAAAATTCTGCGACTAACTTACTTTTATTCAGGGCTGTCCTCCCAGTAGCTTATTCTTCAGGGTTGTCCTCCCAGTAGCTTTATTCTTGACTCGACGAACGGGTTGCCTCCCGCAAAGCGCTTCGTTTATAGTCTATAGCTAGACTCTTCATCTTCTCTTCACTTCTGGCCAGCACTCGATGATGGTGCTGCAGCCTTGGGTACACACTTCTGCACGATCTTTGGCTTCGGTGCAGGTTTATTTGTCGGCTTGGTCATCTTTTTGGTCTTCACAGGCTTGCATTCTTCCTTGGTCTTGACGGATGCAACGACTTCTTTCACCTCCTTCGCTTCCTTCTTCGGCTCTTCCTTGACGTTGCAGCGATGAGGCGGAACATATTTAACATTAATCATGTTGCATACCTCGAGTCGTGGACGAAACTTGTACGCGCTCTTCACGCCATTGATGTCGAACATGATCTCTCCCTTGCCGACGTCGATGTTCGCTCCCGCGGTCTTCAAGAACGGCCTCCCTAGGATGAGTGGCGCCTTGGCTCCTTCTCCCATGTCGAATATCACAAAGTCGACGGGGACTAAGTGATTCCCGATCATTACGGGCACGTCTTCAGCGATCCCTTCGGGGTAGCGGACTGAGTTGTCTGCAAGCTCGAGGCACATGGCTGTCGGTTCCGGCTCTGGCAGACGTAGCTTCTCGAACATGGCCTTCGGCATGACGCTCACGCTCGCGCCAAGGTCACAAAGTGCTCTTTCAAACGCGAATGCACCGATGGTACACGGGATGGTTGGACATCCCGGATCCCTCTTCTTCTCAGGAGCATCCTCAGCTATAGCTGCGCTGCACTCCTCAGTTAGCTTGATGTAGTACGAAGCTGTCGGTGTCATCTCGTACTTGCGAGCAAGTATGTATTTGAAGTAGTGAGAGTAGGTTGGGACTTGTAGAGCATCCAGGAGCGGCATATTGATGGTCAACCTGCACACCACCTCAACAAACTTCTCAAAGTTTTCATCGATTTTACCTTTGCGGAAGTGTGGCTTCTTCGGTAGAACCCTGGTGTCGCTCCCAACCATCTCAAACTCTAGCTCGAGCGTCTTAATCTCCGGTGCTTGAGCTGGCGCCTTCTCCTTCTCCTTCGTGGTCATCTCCGCCTCAGCGGCTGGCTTAGGCTTCCTTGCTCCAGCTGGAAACTCTGGATCTTCTGTCTCCTTTCCCGAGCGAGTCTGAATAGCTTTGGCTGTCTCTGGAAGTATGGGCTGACCTGGCAATCTTCCTTCATTGCTTGGTAGGCGTCCGGCAAGCTGGGCCATCTGTGTCTCTATCATCTTCATCATGTTGATCACTTGGTGGTTCGAGCTTCCGACCTCTGCAACTTTTGCGTCGATGCTCTCTAGTGCCTTGTCCATAGCCTTGAATTTGTTTGCGGTAGCCAGATTTACCTTGCCTTGCTCTTCCATGAACTCCTTCAACTGTATACGTAGAGGCACTACATTCTGAATGGAAGAGCTTGCATTGAATTGAGGCCTACCTTGTCCGTAGCGGAAGTTGGACTGGGGGTACCAATCTCCCTTCTTGATGTAGTCGAGCACTTTAGCTTCCTCTGGACAATTCTTCTGGACGTGGCCGTACTCGCCACACTCTTCACATGTCGACCTGGCTTTGGCTGCCTTCAAATCTTGAGCTTCTTTCTTCTCCATCTCCATCTTCTCGAACTTCCTCATGAGAGAATCGATCTTTCCTTCGAGCAGCTGTTCATGATCCACTTGCAACACACTTCTCGCATTCCCGGACTGCGGGGCTGGCACTAGGCGCCCACTTGATGCCCATGCATCATTGTCTGCCACTTTCTTAAATAGCTTGAATGCTTGAGTAGGGGTGAGATCGATCATCGAACCTCCGGCGGATGCGTCGATGATGATTCTTGAGGAAGGCTGCAGTCCTTGATAGAACTTCTGAACGAGGTCTTCTCTCTGGAGCTTGTGATGAGGCACGGCTCGGACGTAGTCGTTGAAGCGCTTGTATGCTTCGGCGATCGTCTCCGTCGGGTACTGCGCGAACTTGAGAATCTTATTGCGCAAGTTCTGAGTCTTACCTGGCGAGTAGTACTCCTTCAAGAAGGCTCCCATCAGATGATCCCAGTTCTGCACCATGTCTGGCGATAGCGAGTAGAACCACTGTAGAGCTTTCCCCTCCAAAGAGAATGGGAAAAGCCTTGCTCTTTTCTGATCTTGAGTCACCCCCTCCATGTCGAAAGTGAGGCATAGCTGCGTGAAAGCTTGAATGTGAAGATTTGCATCTTCTTTACCACTGAACGGCGAGTTTTGCACCATCCTCAGCGTCGGGATCTTGATCTCGAACGGTCTTGCGATGTTGTTGAGGTTCATGAGGGGCAGATCGGTGATGCTCGGGATGAACAACTCCCCAATAGTACGCTCTGGTTGCGGTTCGTCTCCCATCTTGTCCTTCGATTCTTCTCCCTTTGGTGATGTCGGTGGAGTTTCTCCTGAGGACGATTCCTCTTTCTTGCTTGGATCTCCCAACTCCAGTTTCTTCAGTCGTGCTTCGCGTCTTCTTTGCCTATAAAGTTTTTCTGGATCATCCACAAAATTTTTCGGTTTGTTGGAGAGGTAGCCGTCCATCTCCTGTTAGCGGTTAGCAAAAAAGAAATAGTATATACATGATCTAAGCAAATGTTACATGAACTAAATTAGATGAATCTATGGATGAATTTTTGAGAAAGTCAAAACAAATCTAATCGAAAAAGTTGAGAAAGATTAAAATCGAATCTAATTTAAAAAGTCAGAAAATATTTACGATTGCATCGCTAAATCACAACTTGATCGATAGTTTCCCCGGCAACGACGCCGGAAAAGCTTGTTGGCACGCCGAACGCGCACCAAGATCCACCGCAAGTGCACAAAACATTGTAGCTCTTCCCTCAAGAGTATTCCCCCAAGGTTTATCAATCCGTGGAACTAAAGACTCAAGATCCAATCTAACTAGCAAAGAAACACTTAAAGCTTTGATTCGATCTAATCTACTAAAGATCAATCTGAAGAACGTTAGAGGTAGCACGAGAAAGCATAGAGATAACCGATCTAGATCGCCTAGATCATGCATATGTTGTAGTTCCGAGCAAAGTAGTGAAGCAAGCAAGATGAGAATCTCATTGAAAGCGTCTTTAAATCGTAGCCTCTGGTCTAACTCCCAAGGATCATCGCCATACACGAGTAACGTCCTGTCACGACGCTCTCTATCTGCGAGATGAATCACAAGGGCACGTTCTTCGAACGTGTTGAATATACTTGGTAGATCCGGTATGAGCCCCTAGCCACCACGGCTAAAAGAACATCCTGATCGATCTATCTCGATAATAGATCTTAGAAGAAGCAAACCCAAGAACGAGCAAAATCATAGAGAGGCACTTGATCGCTAGAACAATCGGAAACTCAAAGACTTCACTATGAATGATTGAATGTACATCATGATCACCACCGGGATCCTACCTTGATCTTGATGAACTAGCTCCAGAACTCCGACGTGGTCTTCCTCGCAGGGTTCCCACGTCGGCTAGGGCAAACCCTAGACAACTAGCACGACCCTCAGCTCTCCGACTGGTGTCCCTCTAGCTTCTCGGCTCCTTTGGCGTCGAATGGAATTGAACCTCTGACTCCCGAATGGAATGGGAGATATTTATAGCCCTGGGAAACCCTAGGTCAAAGGGGGAGGCAAGGGGCCACAGGAATGGCCTGGGCGGCGCGGCCAGGAGGGCCCTGGGCCGCGCGGCCTGGCCCATTCCTGGGCCGCCTCGGCTTCATCTTTTTCCCCAAGCTTCCTTGATGGTTCTGGAATGTTCATCTCTATGCATGTGAGCCCTAGACGTCGTTTACTTCGGGATAAAATTGTCTCTTGATGACTTTTCATTTGAACTTTCCTTTATCTGGAAGTAACTTGATCTTATCTTCATTTGCTTAGTCCTTAAGCAATATTGGAGTTTGGCGGGCTGGATCTGGGCATGAGTGGGCTTCTAGTCCATGTCATGGGCGCCTGGGCCCATTAGGCCTCCTTCTCGTGGGCTTCTGGCCTTCGCTTTACGCTTGTCTCCAATTTAGCCCAAAATCCGTCTTGATTTTATCATTTATCCTGCATAAACCAAAATTCTCCAAAAACACATGCATATACGAATATGGCCCAGTTATTGAGTATGATCATTAGTTTAGACATCAAATTCATGCAATTATCGAAGTTAAATAGGGGTAAAAAGGTGTCATTTAACAGCGCCAACAACAAGTAGGCTTGGTTCGAGGGACCCGGTGGCCAGATGGATCAAGTGCGGTTCACATGGTGCAAGAACGAGCAAGGGGACGTGGTTCCGGTGCGAGGTAGCGGCTCACAACCGAAGCTCGTGCACGGACATGAAGCCGGTGCAAGGTAGCGGCTAACGACCGAAGCTTGTACGCGGGGTTTGGTGATTTGGCCACAAAATCATCAGGAGGAAGGTTTCTTGGTTTGGGCCTCAAAACCAAGCCCGAGGACTTGGCGTGGCGCGGCCCATCAGGAGGAGCCGTGGGCGTCAAGGAGCCTGGACCGGAGGACACGCGGCGTGGCCGCAAAGCTTGCGTCGGAGGGAAGCAAGGTTGCGGCGGATGCGGTCCGAGCCGGAAGAATATTCGCAACTATGACAAATTTGCCCCTAAGGGGTATTGTGTTGTATGCTTCATGTGAGGGCGTTCTGGACATTTGTAGGGCGTCTATATATGAGGAGTGGCTATTGTGGGCAGCCATCCAAGGGAGAGAGTAGGAGGTAGACATCTCATTTGTTTGTGAGAGAGTCTTTTCTAGGGTTTGAGAGGGAGAGAGAGGAGGGAGGGATCTTTGATTTGATCTTTTTGCCATTTTAGCTTTGTTTGTGTTAGCAAGTGGCTTGTAACCGCACATGGTGAAGTAATCCAAATTTCAATTTCGTGCCATGATTTGAATCCACGAGCTCCTTTTCTTTTTCCTATTTTTAGATCTATTTTTGAGGGATTTTCGTTCTTCATTCTCTAGGCCGTTTCCTCTCGGATTTCTTTGGGGGAATCACAAATGAGTGCCTTGTGCCTCTTTTCTTGGTGATCTCTTGCCCCCAAACGCCGGGATTCGTCCTAGATTTGAAGATTTTGGGATGAACTCGAAGAGGGTGTGTTCTTCGCTAGATTTGAGATTCCCGGAGTTCTAGGAGGTTTGAGGCCGAGATCTTTGGGGCATAGCCTCTCCTTGAGGTGTATATCATCTACCCAAAATCTTGTCTCAAGACTCCAAGTCGTTTGGGAGATCCATTCTCGAGTTGACCAATTTCGCCGAGTCGATCTATCGATCCGACCAGTTTTCCTTGGCTTGGTCGGATCAATCGACCGCTAGCCTTCGCAGCCTTCAAAACTCTTTGGTAGAAGGTCCATATTTCGATTGAATGCTTCGATCGACTCTCGGTCGGATCATCCGATCGCGCTGAGAGGAAAGTGAGTTCAGTGACTCGACTGTTGACCTATTGATCCGATCGGTGGTTCTTGTACAGGTCGAATCAATCGACCAGTTGTTTTTTCTCAACAATAGTCGGAGCGTAAGCGATCAATCCGACCGATGCTTTTCATGTGCGGTCGGATCAATCGACCCATGCAAATTTCGCTGATTCGATCTGTTGGTTTCTCCCAGTGACAGTCGGAGCATAGGCTATTACTCCGATCGGTTTTTCTTGTCCGGTCGGATCAAACGACCCGTGCAATTTTCACGGAACTCTTCCTGTTGAGGCCGCGTCTTGTGCTCGATTTGTTCGATTCTTTTTCCGCTGCTTTGATCTAGTTCCTAGGGTCAGTAGCTTCTCAGTAGCTACGTGATCTTGGCTAGATCGTTTGGTTGGCTTGGAGTTGTTTTGGGAAAAGCCGGATTTGGGAAAGAAATTTTATCGGCTCCCATTCACTCCCTCCCTCTCTGGTCGCCTAATCGGTCCTTCAATTGGTATCAGAGCCGGTTAAGGATCACTCCACCTTTATTGGCTTTGTGATCCACGGGGCGACGAGGGAAAAGGCGATTTTGCTTCCGGATTTGGCTTTCGAGATTTGAGCATTCTTTTGACTAATTCTAACCGGTGTTTTGAGCTATGACACCAAGCTCTTCTTCTTGTGTGTCTATGTCCTCAGGTGGAGAGAAGCGTGATGAGCTTAATGGAGGTGATGAAAGGATGGCTGTTATGCGTCTTTTGAAAGGAGTGTAACAAGAAGATGATCTTCGACGCAAGCTTCACAAGATGAGTAGAAGTAAACTCTCCCAAGGTATAATTGACTTGTTCACTCGCCTTTGTGCTTATGGAGAGACAATCACTGATCTTGAAAAGAAAATTGGCATGTCTAAATTTGATTCTTCTCCTTGCAATTCTTGTGAAGCATTGATTAGAAAGAATACCAATTTGAAGCATTTTTGTGATAGTTTTAAATCTGAAAATGACTTGCTGAAATCTAATGCCTCTAAGCCATGTCCTTCATGTGTTTTCTTGCAAGATGATCTTGATGAGGCTAGAGATGAGATTGTTTTGTTGATGTCAAATGCTTCTTTACCATGTGCTTCTTGTGAGTCTTTGCATGCTGAAATTAAAGAATTGAAATTGACTCACACCACTTGTTTGGATGAACTTGAGCATGCTAAGGCTGAAATTTGTGAGATGAAGTCCATGCCTTGTAGCACTTGCTCTTTGGTTTTTGATGGTGATGTTTGCCTTACTTCTTTGGATACACATGATACTTTGCTCGATGTGAATGATGATGTTTCTTCTTGTGGCCTCATTTGCACATCTTGCATTGAATTGGAAAATGAAGTTTTGGCTTTGAAAGAAACGCGCGATGATATGAGCGTCAAGTTGGTTGAGCACAAGGAGATGAGTGCCAACCTTGAGAAAGAAAATGATCTCTTGCGTACCACATATGCCAAGTGCATTGAGGAGGAGATGACTAATTTGAAAAATGCTCCATGTGGTACTTGTGAGCGTCTCAAGTTTGAGAATAATGCTTTGCTCACCAGATGCAAGAGCCTTTGCGCTAAGTCTTTAGATTCTCACGATTCTTTTCACTCTGATGTTTGTGCTTTCAAAATTGTTTCTTCTCAATCAGAATTGACTTCTTGTGCTGAGCGTGAGTCTTTAGATATTGGTGCTTGTGTTGGTGCTTTGGATAGCTCTCCCATAGCTATTCCTAAGCTTGTTGATTCTTCCGGTGTTGTCCAAGATAATTCAAGTGGCAAGGGTGCTTCTCACTTTTTCGGAACTCATGCTCCCAAACCGAAGTTCCTTTGCACCTTTTGCAAGAAAGATGGGCATACCGTTGAGTTTTGCTTTCGTCGTGTCAAACATGAGAGATGTGTGCGCGCTAAAGCTTTTAGGAAGCCACGTAGCTTTTCCCATGGCACGTGTGATCCTAATTTGGACACAAAGTTAGATATTGGAGGTTCTTGCTCTAAGCCCCAAGGGACTTGTCGATTGAATGAGAATGGTGATTTGTCCTCTCGGACCGTGCCTACAGACAGGCCTTTGTACCATTGCTCTTATTGTGACAAGGATGGGCACCAAGAGAGCTTTAGTTATAGGCGTGCGAGACGCATGCGGCGAGTTCGTGCTTCTAGGCCTTTGGTTGTTCATAGCCCACCTCATGGCATGAACACTTGTGTGCCTAGTCAGAAGCCGCATTTTGTTGACGGGTTTTATGACTCTTCTTCTGGTGGGGTAGTTCGTGATCGTGGACATGTTTCTAGTGTTTCTCGTGTTGGTCCACGACATGATTTTCATGATGCTTCTACTGGTTCTTCTTCAAACACCTCGAGGGATCGTTGCCTTTTTGCTAGTGGTAGCACTCGTTCTTCTTCTCGAGATTCTACTTTGAGGCATGGTTCCAAGAGTGTTGCCAGACCTTTTCATTCGAACCGGCATTTGCATCATGCTAACCCACATGATAGTTTGAGTACACCATTTACCCGTGTGACCAAGTCTTGGGTTCCCAAGTATATGCTTGCTAACCCTTCGGGATCCAAGACTCGGGTTTGTTTGTTCTCTCATGTGTAGGTACGAGGATGCGGGTTGGAGAACATGAGCTTGATGACTCTTGGTCTTTTGCATGATCAAGCGTTGATGGTTCTCCACACCATTTGGATGGCCCCGATGTGGCCTTTGTACACTTTGTATAGTGAGTATTTCTTTTGTACACTCTTGTGCTCACTTGTGTATCTTTGGCATGTTTTGTGTTTGTATCTTGCTCTTTTTGTGTAGCATATTGTATATTTGCTCATGGCATGTTGTTCATTTGGTATCCTTTTATTTGGTATCCTTTGTGTTGATCCTTCGCAACTTATTGACATGTCGTTAGCCCGAGCTTTTATTCATATATTCGATATCGTGTTGCAATGCTTTAATTCCTCACATTTGTATCATCATTGCTTCTTGTAGCACGAGTTGTGGTTTATCTTGTTTTGGGCTTTGTCTTGTCTTTGGGTTGCATTTTTATCCTTTTAGATTTCTCTTCCTTTTGTTTTGTGTTGGAGCTTTCCAATTGCTTTTTTACACCTTTTCCTAGTTTTTTTTCTAGGCGTCTTTGGTTGAGGGGGAGCTCGGCTTTATTTGAGGAGGAGTTGGACCAATTGGACATCATCTTATACGTGTGGTATCAAGTTTTGATCCTTCAGTTGGTATCTTTTCTGTGGTACTCAATTGGAATCCTTGGGGGTTCTTCGTTGGCTATGCTTTTCTTGGTTGGTTCGATCCTCATGTGCTTTCTTGATATTGAGCTGAGTCCGCATTTTTTTTAGAATTGCATTTGCATCATGTATCATATGAGCATCTTGCGTTGTATAGTTGAGCTTCACCTGTATATCCTTAGCATTTTCTTGTGCTTTGTGTGGACGTGCACTTTGAGTTGTGAATGTGTGGCGAGATGTGCAAGCTTAGTCACACTTTGATGCTTTGACATAAAATCTGTCGAGCTAGCTTGTTTTCCGAATGGTGTAAATTAACTTGACTAATGATCTTTATCACCATTCACCCATGAGCTTTTGACTAGAACTGTGTAGCTCTCGTATGAATGATAGTTCTTTGTTTTAGCTCTTGTCTGGGACCCATGTTCTTTTCAATCGGGTCAAAGACTTTCTCATTGTGAGTGTTTAGCCTCGTTTGCATCCGAGGAGAAGCAAGTGCTTCTTTATGCCGCAAAGGCATGACATGTGAACTTGAGTTTTTATGAACATGAAATGAAATAATCAGTTGCTAATCAAGTTCCTTTTGTTTTGTCCATGCTAAAACTTGAATGCTTATGTTGTTACATGTTGTCTGCCAAAGAAGTGGGCACATGGTCTCAACGAGCTTTGAAAGAAATGATGTAAAAGGCATGGCTTTGGTGCTTTCAAGGTGCTTACAATGAGCTTTTGATGAGAATTGGTTACCTTGTATGAGTTTTGACGTAGAACTAGTTTCCTTTCATGCTTGCGCTATCCATGACTAGTTCTTGCTCATGTGGTGACATGTTTTACATAATGATGAACACTTGATAAAATGGTTTGCTCTCGGTGCTTGTGACTTAGTATCACTTTGAGATTGTGTACGCCTTTGAGCTATATTGTTTACTCCTTAGAGTGCTCTGCCATTCTTAGCATTTGCAAGTGCTTTGTGGTCTACTTGTGAAGCTTATTAGGTTGGCATTCCACTTGCACCATATATCATATCATTCATGCTTTGGAGTTCCTGTTTTGATTTGGTGTCAAGTGTGGTTCTACATGTATTGATATCTTTCGGATTGATTCTTTTGGAGAAATTGCACAAGTTGATTTGAAAAGGAGAAGGCTTTGATTTGAAATGGAGAAGACTTTGCTTATTGCTTTTGGGTTGTATGAGTTTTTGAGTTTGCTGTGTTGGCACTTTGGTTGTGCATATCTTGGGGAGTTTGATGTTTGAACCTGAACCTTGGATTTGCATTTTGGTTGCACATTCCAAGGGGAGCTTTGGAGTTTGAGTTTGAATCTTTGAACCTTGAGTTTGTACTTTGGCTGTACATTTCAGGGGGAGCTTTGGAGTTTGAATTCGAACCTTGGATTTGCATTTTTGTTGAACAATCCAGGGGAAGCTTGTAGTTGCATCTTTTGCATTTTCACCTTGATTTGTGCATTGTCAACAAGGGGGAGAATTTCTGGAGCATTTGGAAAGGGGGAGAATTTCTGGAGCATTTGGAAAGGGGGAGAATTTCTGGAGCATTTGGAAAGGGGGAGAATTTCTGTAGAATTTCTAGAAAAGATTTTGAGCATTTTCGAGTGTTTTTCGCACGCACAAGTTCACTTGTTCAAGGGTAGTTGCATCTTCGCAGGGGGAGTGCTTTGAGTCTTCTGAAAAGTGAATTGGCTTGTGTTTTGTGCTTTGCTCTTTTGCCGATGGTGTTGAGCCCTTTTCGCTTCCTATGGAAGGGTCGGCATTTTCTGAGTTTTCTCTAGTGAGTGACTTTGATTTGGCTTGTTCCTGCTTTTGGTCACTTGCTTGAGCGATTGGTTTTTGATTTCTTTTCTTTTTCTTGTATTATCATTGGTTACTATGTGTGTGTTGTCAATGCACTCATCAAGGGGGAGATTGAGGACCCGGTGTGTCCGAGGACCGGTGGATGGTCGCTTCCTGGTGTGATGAGTGATTGACAACGTGGTGTGGACTGACGTTTCCCTTGGCTCAAGTATTGCCGGTGTAGAATGCGGCTTGATTGCATTGGTGCAGGTGAAGAACAGGCGCGAAAGGTCTTAACCATGGCGGCCTCCGAGGAGCGGAGAGACAAGTAGGCTTGGTTCGAGGGACCCGGTGGCCAGATGGATCAAGTGCGGTTCACATGGTGCAAGAACGAGCAAGGGGACGTGGTTCCGGTGCGAGGTAGCGGCTCACAACCGTAGCTCGTACGCGGACATGAAGCCGGTGCAAGGTAGCGGCTAACGACCGAAGCTTGTACGCGGGGTTTGGTGATTTGGCCACAAAATCATCAGGAGGACGGTTTCTTGGTTTGGGCCTCAAAACCAAGCCCGAGGACTTGGCGTGGCGCGGCCCATCAAGAGGAGCCGTGGGCGTCAAGGAGCCTGGACCGGAGGACACGCGGCGTGGCCGCAAAGCTTGCGTCGGAGGGAAGCAAGGTTGCGGCGGATGCGGTCCGAGCCGGAAGAATATTCGCAACTATGACAAATTTGCCACTAAGGGGTATTGTGTTGTATGCTTCATGTGAGGGCGTTCTGGACATTTGCAGGGCGTCTATATATGAGGAGTGGCTATTGTGGGCAACCATCCAAGGGAGAGAGTAGGAGGTAGACATCTCATTTGTTTGTGAGAGAGTCTTTTCTAGGGTTTGAGAGGGAGAGAGAGGAGGGAGGGATCTTTGATTTGATCTTTTTGCCATTCTAGCTTTGTTTGTGCTAGCAAGTGGCTTGTAACCGCACATGGTGAAGTAATCCAAAGTTCAATTTCGTGCCATGATTTGAATCCACGAGCTACTTTTCTTTTTCCTATTTTTGGAGCTATTTTTGGGGGATTTTCGTTCTTCATTCTCTAGGCCGTTTCCTCTCGGATTTCTTTGGGGGATCACACATGAGTGTCTTGTGCCTCTTTTCTTGGTGATCTCTTGCCCCCAAACGCCGAGATTCGTCCTAGATTTGAAGATTTTGCGATGAACTCGAGGAGGGTGTGTTCTTCACTAGATTTGAGATTCCCGGAGTTCTAGGAGGTTTGAGGCCGAGATCTTTGGGGCATAGCCTCTTTTTGAGGTGTATATCATCTACCCAAAATCTTGTCTCAAGACTCCAAGTCGTTTGGGAGATCCATTCTCGAGTTGACCAATTTCGTTGAGTCGATCTATCGATCCGACCGGTTTTCCTTGGCTTGGTCGGATCAATCGACCGCTAGCCTTCGCAGCCTTCAAAACTCTCTGGTAGAAGGTCGATATTTCGATTGAATGCTCCGATCGACTCTCGGTCGGATCATCCGATCGCGCTGAGAGGAAAGTGAGTTCAGTGACTCGACTGTTGACCTATTGATCCGATCGGTGGCTCTTGTACAGGTCGGATCAATCGACCGGTTGTTTTTTCTCAACAACGGTCGGAGCATAAGCGATCAATCCGACCGATGCTTTTCATGTGCGGTCGGATCAATCGACCCATGCAAATTTCGCTGATTCGATCTGTTGGTTTCTCCCAGTGACGTCGGAGCATAGGCTATAACTCCGATCGGTTTTTCTTGTCCGGTCGGATCAAACGACCCGTGCAATTTTCGTTGAACTCTTCCTGTTGAGGCCGCGTCTTGTGTTCGATTTGTTCGATTCTTTTTCCGCTGCTTTGATCTAGTTCCTAGGTCAGTAGCTTCTCAGTAGCTACGTGATCTTGGCTAGATCGTTTGGTTGGCTTGGAGTTGTTTTGGAAAAAGCCAGATTTGGGAAAAAAATTTTATCGGCTCCCATTCACTCCCCCCTCTCTGGTCGCCTAATCGGTCCTTCAGTATGATTTCACAAGCCACACAAACCTGGTTGGTTCCCAGACGCACATCACAAGCCCAAAGGGCCACGCGGCTTGGAAGTGATGAGCATCAGAGTCGGCTAGGAGTTTGATCACTTTGGTGTGACCTGCTATTTAAGTTGTCCGCCTCCATCTACAACGAGCGAGGTGAGACTAAGAGCATCAAGTTCTGGCCTTGAATCGAGCATGAGGCCCTTTCAGCCTTTTAGCCTAGAGGCCCAAAACCACATCGCTTTTCTTCTCCAATATAAAACAGCTAACTTCGGCACGGCAGGATTATATTATCAAACAGGAACCAGACTGTTAGATGGATATACTTCAGTATGAAGTCACAAATAGGATGTTGTGGATTGACAATGCTTCACAATTCGATACATTGAGTTGAGTAAGCAGGCAGAAGTAATCTATGCCCTCAATCATCTTGTGTAGCATCAACTCCTTGAGACGCCTTTCATGGTCTACAAACTACGATGCTACTAAAATACCCATCCCAATATACTTGTGAACTGAGTGATTAAGCAAGTAGAGTTTACATTATTACCTTAAAATTCTAGAATTGATCCAACTAACACCAAGTACTAAGACCTATAGAGCAGCTGGCAGCTCGAATGAAGAGGCTTGTTATATGACCCTGACAGAGACCTGTTATCAGCATAGTGAAAGACGAATAACAGTCGTGAATAAAAACTTCACATGCAGATATGGACTACTAAAATTAGAAAAAACATTTCAGGAGAAGTGTGACAGGGAATGAACCTTTTTATGTATCCAATTATAGTCCCATTAATATAATCATCATGTTTAAACAAAACCCTCCGGCGAGCATGATAATTGAAGTGAGTAAAACAAATAAAAATTGATGAGTAAACATTATAAATTAACAAATGTGACGGAATAATTGTGCGAGGTTTATGCCCATTACTGGAATCTTTTCAAACTTTTCAATTTTCTACGAATATAGAAATCAAATAGTATAGCTGGTCCTGATATATATTGAATTTAATTTAGTTGTGCAAGTAAATCAAACTAAAAGCACGATATCAGCAACAAGTTTCGACTTGTATGAAAGTTGATAGCATCAGGAGAAAAAAACTATCAGATTTAGAACTCCTAACAGCAGTATTTCGTCAGAGCCTAAATGCAGATCACGTATGTGCATGCAAATTAAATAGAGCTAATTTGCTTACGATAAAAAGGAGTGCAAGTAAATTTTTTCCCGGTCACTTAACAGAAGTCTGTGCGTGGTATTAGAATTTCGAACTTTATGTGAGAATTGTAGACTGCCAAAGATGCACTATCTAAATCAAAACCAAAATTTGCAGATCTACTTAAAATGAAAACTGATGTAGTACCCGTTGCCTTCCATTTTCGATTAATCGCCTATGTAGAGAAGTATATCCAATTTTATAAATGGTGGCCTATTGTGAGAGGAATGCAATCATATTTTTTTACCATCAAACATCACACAAAAATGGCATATGTGGTTAATGGAAGACAAGATAATTTCCCCAACTGGCGGCCCCAACAGTGGGCAATGCGAAGATATACACAAGATACTGTTCTGAAATCCGTCAGAATTTTTTTTTGAGGGTCACCGGGAGGAGAGAACCCCCACCTGAATTTAAATCCGTCAGAATTATAACTGCTGTTAATGCATTAGAGAGAAAATGAATGGTAAATAAAACATCCAATACCTATACTTAATTGTCAAAAGAAAGAAAAGGCAAACCTATATCAATTCAGTAGAGTTCACGAGGTGCTTACCAAACCATGATTGCAAGCTTATAGAAGCAGGTACAACACATTACTAACGATTGTCATTCAGTAACAAAGTCCCGTACCAATTATTTCCTCATGCAGTTTAAGTGCGAATACTTCTGATTAGTACAAACCATTTTTATCAGGACATGTCTAAACTAAAGGCTAGCAGTTCAAAACAACGTGTCATGTAAAATATAAACTATTTCCCCTTGGAGTTCTGACCCTGGAAATTCAGTGAGCAGAACAGCTCCCAAAAGGGCGTATGGCTGTGGCTGATCCACAGATCAGTACCTGGACGTTAGCGGGGGAGAACACGGTCGAAGCATTGCTGCACGAGTCAACACCAAGCCCGCTGTCAGCACTCAGAATTTGGGAATAAGCCTAGCTTCTAATCCTGGGGGATACCGTCCCCATGGCCAGCACTTCCGGCCTTCCGCTTGATGAACTGGAGAGCGTTGGCAGGAGATCTGAAATTCTACGAAACGGAAGGAGGAAAATGAAAGAAGAAACAAGCAAAGAAATCGAATCAAGAAAGGAGAAGGAAGAAGGAACTCCAACCATACGTACTTGCGTGGCAAGGGGAACATGGCCGCCGCCGCCGCCGGAAACCTTGACGCCGGGGTCACGCTCCTCCATGCTTGCATCCCAACTATCGAGCGCCTGGAGTAGTGCCTCTACCATCGCAACCGCACGCCGTCGGGGTGTCCCGAGGACGAGCACGCGGATCTGGGGTGCGGAGTGCGTGGCCTGCGGGGAGGAGATAGAGAGTCGAGTGGACTCCAGGGTAAACCGCATTGAGGCCGCACGGGCACCGCGCCGCCTACTTCCACGGGAGAGCCACGAAGGCCGATAAGGCAGTCGTCGCTCCGAACTCGGCCCCCCTTCTCCATCTTCGCATCCCCCGGCTCGACCTCGGACTCGACGGCTTCCTCCAAGGGCTCAGGTTCAGGCTCAGCGGTCTTCTTTGCCACCGCCCTTTCCCTTCCCTCTCCCGCGGCGCGGCGGCATGGCACTGGTGGCGGGATAGGGTTTGGCGGGGCGGGCAGAGGGCATGACTCCGGGGGCGGAAGCGATGGCGATGGCCTGCATGGGTAGAATCAGGCGAGGGAGACGGCGATGGCCTCTAGGACTCCGGAGAAGGCGATGGCCATGGGTTTTGGCCGTCTTTTTTTTTTTTTTTGCCTTTTTTTTTTAAAGAATTGCACAAATGTATCCCTGCGAAAAGGTTATCAAATATGGACCCAGAGCTCGCCGCCAGAGTCCGTGGCGCCGAGGTCACATAGGTCAGCACCGGAGATGTTGGCGCCGAGGTCTACATCCCTCGCGATGAGCTGGGCATAACGTGGCAGCTACCTCGGCGTCACTGACTCTGGCGCCGAGGTCGGCGCCAAGGACAATGGCGCTGAGGTCGGCGCCAGAGTCTGTGGCGCCGAGGTCGGCGCCACAACTCTTGGCGCCGAGCTTCCATTTTTTCTAGCCTCGACCGAATTAGTTTCTCCTCCATTTCTTTACTTCATTCATGGATCAAAAGCGCAAAAACGTTCGTTGATTAACTATTACGAGGAAGAAAATTAGGATTTGCTCCATATCACACTGAAACCATGATGTTAATTCCGGGATTCACCGCTTTAATGGCATTGAAAAGAGCTGGCAACATCTCGAACCCATCCTCCCAATTCCCATATATCATCTTCCACGCCCGCTGCTTTGCACTCCAAGCCTTACCATAGGAAATTCGAAAACCATCATATGCCAACTTAACTGTTTCGATGATTGTCTTCACCTTCATGTTTGGCTCCTGCTTCAATAGTCCCATAAAATGCTTCACTATTAAAGTAGATGTCAACTGTCGATGCTTCGTTATGAGCTCTAGAGCAGCACAAGTGTGTGGGCTAACAACCTTTGTAATTTTTCACTTGCCGGTGTCCTTTTGTTTCCTTGCACAAACTCTCCATGGACAACGATCCTTGTCGCACATAATTGTGTATCGCCGCTCCGCATATGAATGGAGTACTTATAGGGCATTTTACGTATCACTGCATAATGCTGCAACCAACGCTTCAATGATGGGAGGTCCTTGAAAACTCGACCCTTCTCAATTGTCATGTCCAACTTGTCTCAGGAGCATCTAGAAGATCATCATCTCATCCTTCCGCATATGCCTGATCTGAAAGTCCAACGTCACTGAATTCATGGACCCTTAAGTCACGGCCAGGGAAAATACGTCTCATCATCTCTAAATCACTATCTGAAAGCTCACCCACTTCACGGTCATCATCAGAATCAATTGCCCATGCTACATCATAAGGATCCTCTTCATTCAATGCTGCATGCTCAAATGTCTCGTCGTCATTCATTAACTGGAAATCAACTTCCACACTATTTGAAGCCCGAAATCCATCTTTCAATTGACCACCAACATTATCGGGAATGAATGCTGAAAGACACGAGCAAAGACAAGGATAGAATGAGACAAGGATGATTTTACTAGGACAAAAAAGAGGGATTGAAAGGGACAAGTGAAAAAATGAGGTGGATGCAATACTTACTAGGATGGTTTTGTGTTAAATGGACCGTCTTATTTTGTGACAACGGAATACACTCATTATGTGACGAAGGGATATCATGAGCAGGAGGTGCAACATTATCTGGAACTGGCATAGCAATATGGACCTCATTTGGAGCAGATCTAGCATCACAAACATGTACAACAGGAACCGGGCGCTTATGAGGGCGGCGGTTGGGAGAAATAGACACCGGAAGGCGAACAAAAATATCCAAACATTGCAACTGACTCTTCATTGCAGATCTGACAAAATTATCCCATTGATTCTGACTCCCAATTCGAATAAGACGCCTAAAATATTGGGTGGAGCACCTAGATGAAGTACACCCTCCACTACAATGTCATCATGATTTCCATGCCAATTTAACTCTTCACAAGCCCTAGCAACCAACTCAGTAAAGCTTTGTCACACCCAGATTTACACAAAATCCGAATGTTGCCATATGTGCGCCTAGGAAGTCCACACAACACATATAGCTTACAAATATGATAGTATAGAGAACACAATGTCCGAATAAAACAATTTACATCAGAGTTTAGAAAGGACACATGCCTTAACACAGCGAAAGACTAATTTATTAACTACCATCTGGTAGAGCCTCAAGTCCACAGGGACACCGACTGGTTGACCACAGCTTAGATGTACGGAAGGTCTTCAACAACCTCAACGAGTGCTGCCCCATTTACTGCTTCATCTGTTACCCGTCCGGGATTTTGTTGATTGTTGGCAAGTGTAAGTATTTCATCATACTTAGCAAGTATAACACAGAGGAATGAAAGGCTTAAAAGGGCTTGACACGGCTGAACTACATTTACCATTTTTAATTGGTTCATTTTAATATTAACCAAATTACTACAAAGTGAGTAACTCCCAGTTGTAAGCCCCATTAATAGAGTACAAGTATAATTACAACAATAAACATCAGGTTAATTAAAGGGGACCACTAATCAGAAAGGATCCAGACCGCTCGTGATCGTGAGCACGGCTATTATGATAGATTTACACTCTGCAGAGGTTTCGCCCTTTACCCAACAAAGCTCAAAGAGCTTTCAACCCAGCCACGCACATACCACACTTTCTGAGGTGTGAGTGCATAGGGACGCTACAAGGTTTTTCACAAGACACCCTAACAAGCACAGTAGCCGTTTTGGTCCAACTTGCAGCGCATGACCCCAAGGCATCGAGATTGACCGTTTCTCAGGACGCAACGTGAGGGGGTCAATAGCGTCCAGAGCGGCGACAGCGGTGCTGCACGGGGTGAGGGCGGCAGAGGCAGCAGAGGGGCGCGGGCGAGGGCGGTTGCGCTTTATAAGCGCGCTGGCCGAGGATGGCCGGGCGCGGCACGCACGCCCAGGAGGAGGCGGCGGCGGCCTGCCATGCGGCGGCGATGGGCTTAGATGGGCCGGGGCGGGTCGGCCCATTAGGGTTTCCCCTCTTTTTATTTCAGAAAATAATTTCCCGTGAGTAGAAAATTCCAAATGGTTCATTAATTCACGAAAAAAATACTCTGAAACTCCCAAAAATTCTAGAAAAAATCCTAGAGATAGAATGGGACACGAGTAGTCCAAATAAAATATCTAGAGCTCATGAAAAGGGTTTTTGAGTAGAATGAGCTCTAGGAAAAGGAGAATCAAATTTCGGAAAAGTCCAGAAAATTCCCAGAAGAACCTAAACGTCACAGGGGCGCATTTTAAAAGCTCTGCACTCATGAAACACCAAGATGCATCGGCATGAATGCAACACACACAACAAACTTATTTAATTTCAAAAGAACAACTAACTGTTTTTCCTACACTTAATTCCCTGTAAAAACAAATAAATGTTGGAAAAAGTTTTAAAATTATGAGAAATCATTGTTTAATTATTCTTTCTAATCACATCCTGAAATCCAACAATTTCAGGGTGTGACAAGCTTGGTCTATCATGGAATAGCACAGGCACGCTATGCATCCCAACAAACTCAACATATCCATAGTTTTTATCTCTTTCCACAGTACCTCCATGATATATAGTGACTAGATTGTCCATCTAAATTTAAATAGCAGTAGATTTTGTTTAGTCATAAGGACGCGTTTTTTCTACACGCGCGTGTAGCTACTCCCTCCATGTTAACGGGTTAGCGGATCCATTAGTTAATTAATTAACATATTTTTTTATTTTTTAACTAAAATACTGGCTTATCCTTACACACCTTCGGTTGATAGTTTTGATATAACAAATACATGGGTCGAGATTGAAGACAGTATATACGCGGCAATATTTTTGTTCACGTGCGACCACATTTAGACGTACGTGTACGTATATTTGGCAGATGGTATGCACAGTATTTGAAGAAGGGTATGTGTACATACTCTCAGCAGATATATGGATTATTTTTTCTCGATGTAAGCTTGAGTATGTGAACATACTTTTTTGAGAAGAATATGAGTATACATACATACTTTTTTTTTCCTGGGGCAGGACGAATTAGTATGAGTACATACTTTTTTTTTCGGCAGGACGAAATAGTACGAGTACATACTGTTTTGATCAGTGTTTTTAGACAAGGTATCATGAGTTATAAATGCATGAGTATGAGTACATAGTCTTCTGACTTGGAAAACTCTTACGTCATTTACAAACTGAATTTTGAAGACACTATGTAAGTCACACAAGAAGCTAATACATCTTGCCGGCGGCGTTGTCTAAGCAGCCCAAGCGGCGGCGGTCGGCCAGACCGAAACCACGTGACACCGGTATGTGCAGCCACGTCGTGAAAACGGATGGGTGACACCAACACCTGGCGGCAAGAATATCAATAGTTAGCATTATTATGCAATAAAATTCGGATGGTAAAAAGAAATACCATTGAGTATCAAGTGATACTGCAATTGAAAAAAGTATGACACGATACTTTAATCTAGAAAAGTATCAAGTGATACCCAATCTGATAAAAAGTGTCAATTGCTTTAAAAAAGTATTAAGTGATACTATAATTTGGAAAAAATAAAATGATTAGATGGAACCGGTAGATCAAGTGCTAAATCATGTATGCCACCGCATGAGCCGTAGTTAGAGATTAGGTAGAAGCAGTGAGATATCGGGAAAAAATACTCGTCGAAAAAATATCTGAAAAATCGGGAATGGGATAAAAAATCCCGATCTGTATGTGGAAGGGAGAGATTAGGCTCAGGAATAAACAAATCAATCGCAGTTTGTCTCAATCGTACCTTGATTTCGCCTCTCGATGTGCTGAATGTCGAGGCGCGTTGCCTTGATGAGATTTCCAGTGACGGTCTCTCCTGCTGGTTCGATCTACCGAGAACAGTACTGATGTTGTGTGCCCAGTACCTACGAGACCCAGATCAAAAAATGAAACATCAGTTATGATTACTAGATCAGAAAATGACATAGATTCAGAGTACGTTGTACACCCGTCTAGATTCAGCGAAGGTATGTTACATACCTTTTGAAGGTAGAGTTGCCGGACAAAAGACCGATCGAAGGCAGTTCGTCACCACGACCAACATGTCTGGAAGTAGATCAAGAACGGCTAGCGCAGTTGAAAGAATCACCCAAGATTCAGCAGCATATGGGATCATACCTCATCACCATTGGCTTGCCGGACGTCACCGCCGCAGAATCCACACCATGACCTACATACCTTCCACCAGTATTCTGGTGACCCAAATCGCCTCCACCTGATCCGTCCTCGATGATCACAGCAGCGTCTTCCTCCATACTACTTGTGGCGACTTGGATACATAATGGAGGATACCCCATTACCCCTCGCCGGCCAACGCGAGGATAGATATAGGCGGACCACACACGTGACGACGAAAAAACAAACGATCCGAATCTCACGCAGTATACTGATGCCGGCGTGGGTATTTCCGTACGCCGTACCTACGTAGGAGTACTCCGTACCTGCGACGCTTGTAGACGGGTCTGGTTACGAACCCGTTAGCGCTGGCGGGAGGGGGTTGACCTCGGCAGGCAATATTACAACAAGAGCAGCTCCACGCGCGTGTAGAAAGGATTTTACCTAGTCATAATACATATATAAACTACATATGTGCTACTGCTAGTAATTAACTAAGTATATCTAATACAACCTACATATATATGTCAAGCTAACTATCTAACTATGTAAATGCTACTATCTAACTAGTATTATCAAACTAATACTACTAACTAACTATCTAGCTACATATATGTTGATAACTACTAATACCTAACTAATACTAACAAACTAGTAGTATCTAACTACATAAAAACTACTACTAACTAAGTTTTTGTGCATGAAGAAACAAATTTTCACCTGGATTTGCAGGGGAGGGAGTCGAGATTCACTCGACTGCCTCACTGGAGGAGACTGCAACGCGTCGGGGGGGGGGGGGGGGGGGTGGGAGGGGGGGCACCCCGCGGCCGGGCCGGCGACGGCAGGGAGACTACACTCCCGTGGGGGGCGGGGTGGCGAGCGCCGTCCACCCCGTGGCGACGGCGACGCAGCCCACCTCGCGGCCGGCGGCGGGCGTGGACGGCCTGGTCGGAGCCGGGCGGGGACAGCGGGGTCGGCCGCGGGCGGGGTGGCGGCGGCGGCCGGAGTGGAGGGGTCGGCCGCGGGCGGGGTTGCGGCGGCCGGAGTGGACGGGTCGGCGGCGGGCGAGGTGGCGGCGGCAAGCGGCGCCGTGCGGGGTGGCGGGGGCACGCCGCGCCGTGCGGGTTGGCGGGGTCGGCGATGGGCGGGGTGGCGGGGGACACGCGGCGGCGGGCGGGGTGGCGGGGTGCCGCGGCGGCGAGCGGGGTGGCGGGGTCGGCGGCGGCGTCGCATTGACCCAAGGCGTCGGGCGTGGAGCAGATGAGTGGGCGTCCAGTCGATTCAAATCCGACTGGGTCAGAAAATCGGAGCTCGGCACCAAGATCTGTGGCGCCGAGGTCGGCGCCAAGATCTGCAGCGCCGAGCTAGCTGCCACGTCACGTCCAGCTCATCACGAGGGGTGTAGACCTCGGCGCCAACAGCTCCGGCACCGACCTGTGTCACCTCGGCGCCATGGTCTCCGGCGCCGAGCTCAGGGTCCATATTTGCAAATCTTTCCGCTGAGGTCCATTTGTGAAATTCTTTCAAAAGAAGGGCCAAAAACAAAAAAAAAAGACAGGGGTTTTGGAAGGTGGCGTTTGTTTGGCCGAGATCATTAGCGCTCTGGATCGAACGAACGGGAAGGCTTCTCGTGGAGAAGGAACGGGAGAGGTCGATCCTCACAAGACGTACGAAGCCAGGATGGTGGTGCAGGGTTTGGGGAGAATCGCAGGGTTGTGGAGGGCTGACGCGATCGCTGGACAACACGATGGTCGCACGATCGACGTGACGGACGACGTACGAAGAAGTTCGCACAAAAGGCGATCTACTTTTCATTCTTTTTAGTTGTGGGTAGAGGTAGATACATATGCAATACATACCCTGTTTTGTATCGTGTTCATATGCCAATCATTTCGTTATCTTTGTGATTTTACACTTCTTTATTCACAAGTCAGTGCATTTTGCCCCTAATCAACAGACAAAACAGTGGCAAAATTGCAAAGACCAAAGGGCAAAATTGCATTGACTTGTGAGCACCTAAGGCAAAATCATAATTTTGGCTTTTCTAGATACATAAATTTTGATAAGCAAAATGATACTCTGGCTCTTTATTTCATTTAACAGTAGGGTAGTCAAGATAATGGAAGTATAAGCTTGGCCTGAACATGAACAAAAAAGTAACAAGAGGCTGAGACAGACAAAATATTTAGGTAGCAAATCTCATCACTTCAGTAGGTAATAGTCTCGAAACATTAGGTAGCAAATCTCATCACTTCAGTAGGTAATAGTCTTGAAACATTATGTTAGGACAGTGCTTGAGATACATCACATCATTACTCCATTTCTTAAGCGAAAACCATCTCAGACATGCTAACCAACTCCTCGCACACTGGCCGAATAGGTGACCAGGCAACAAGAATTTCTAAAGCACATGTGCCTACATTGAGAGTTGCACAACTTCTTCCCCTCTTCTCAGCCTTGAACAAGATCTTTTCGATGATTCTATCATTACCACTCGAAGCTCGGCAAGAAATAATCAACTGGTCGAGTACATGAACAGAAATAACAAAGCGTGATTGGTCTAAGTTACCATTATAACTAATGGGCATGTCACCTTCAAACTCCACTAGCACAATTTCCATGTCATCAACATCTGAGGTACGGGCGACAAGTTTTCCATTGAATCCAGCTGGCCATGTGCCCTCAATGACTCGAGTAAAAATAACAGCCTCCACACATGTATAAATTCGCTGAACTCCAATATCTAGTTTCCCAGACCTGCCACTCAAAATAAACGAGCGTGATGAACCAAACTCAAATGGTAGTGGTGCTGCTGCAAGGATCAAGTGCTTGTCCTCTAATCCATCTGCGCCCTTCACTTTTAGATCAGCCTCTATGCTCACAGGGATAGAATCACCATTCATTACAACAGAACGTTTAGGACCCATCAGTACCAAGTATGGATTCTGCAATTAACATCATTAAATTAAGAACAAGTAATTAGAAGCAAGTGATAAGATAAATGATGAGAATAATGAGCCACGGTGAAATCTTCGAGAAAACACATCGTACCTCTGTTGTGAGGGTTTGGCAGTCGTCTCTGTTGCGGTTGAAGATAACATTGCGCTGTTGATCTATAGAATCACGTACAGCGATCAAGCCATATACATGGAGTGGCCAACACAATCCTTCACCTTGGGCAGGTACAACCTTGACTGAATATATTTGTAATGTGTCTGGAGGACCATACTTGTACACATACCGGGGTACAGGGCCTTTCGTGTATGCCATGGGGAGAATTTGTGCTGCAAATAGAGATGCATCAGCAGCAGCAGTAAATAACAACTAATGAACTAATGATCACCAGCAGCAGTAACTGAAAACTTACTCGTAAGTTCGAACGCACCCCCCCAGCAGGAATGTATCGCAATCCACATGCTTCGAAATTCAAGATAATTTTTGTTGGCCTGCTTCAACTCCTCAACCAGTTGCACATCCTTTTCTTGAGCCTCCTTCAGCCGCTTTGTCGCACATGATTGCTCAAGCTCCCTGACAGTTTTCATCGACATCACTAACGATATCTCTTCCAAGCGGTCTATCTCAGAGTCCTTCCACCCTGCCCTCAATTCCTCCTCGGCAGAAAACTTCCACCACATCATCAACTTTTCCTCGTCGCTGCTATCCTTCAGAATGGGCATCATAATCGTCCTCAACCTCAATACCCTCATATGCGCCAACCAGTCCATATCAATCCTTTCCTTCAACTTCTTTTTAATCTCCTCACTAGCAAGGATCCATGCCATGCACATCTTTCTCCTCATTTTCTTCTCACTACCATCCCTCCCCTTCTCTCTACCACCCTCCTCATCACTACATTCCTCCTCTCTACCACCCTCCTCCTCATCATCATCATTGCTACCCTCCTCCTCACTACCCTCCTCCTCCTCCTCACTACCCTCCTCCTCCTCCTCACTACTCTCCAACTCGGGAAAGTCCATCCACACCGGAATCACCTGATCACGATACCATTCCAGCTTCAGAATCTTCTGCTCAGGGAAAACCATACCCCCTCGAATCTCCTCATCATATGAGCATGGCCAGGGACTCAGAGAGAATGCCATCGTTACCTGCAGGAACATGATGATGCATGCTAAGAAACAAATGGATTATTGCTAACTAAGCATGCTGTCAAACCCCACCAAAGACACCTCAAAAAACGCTACAAGGGATTTCTTCAGCTGAGGATTATTTCTTATTAAAAAATCATGCACCAAGACATGTATAGATGATTGCATATTATTTAATCTATCTATACCAAAGCAGAGTACAGACAATAGCTCATTGGAATGCCACGTTGCCTTAAATTCCCTTTAGCCAGATTCCATCAATAATGGACTGTAGAAAAAAAAATCTGGAGACAGGGCAACAACGCACAGCAGAAATTCTAGAATCTATAGAGCCTAACTTACTTACAATATCAATTCAAAAGGTCATGACACATTTTAAATACTTATAGTTAACATTTTTAATAAGTTCTTATACAGACACACAGTTATAAGGGAAAAAAAACTTTATGCCATAGCTAGCCACTACTCCTTCAGTTCATTGTTAGTAGGCATATTAGGATTTAAGAAGTCTTTCGATGTATACTTTGACCATGAATATCTTAAGATACATCATCAATTGCTATAAGATCAATGCCATATGAAAGATCTTTGAAGTAACTTCCATACACGAAGCATGCATATAATTCGAGTAATTGTTGTTCAAAATGTATCAGATTGACTTTTTATAAATCCTAATCCACCTAATTCCAAACGGATGGAGTATCTTATAGCTGGTAAAAAAATGTTGGTTTCATTGAATCAAAACTCTGCTCACTAAAAAAGCAGGCATATGTTCGTTAGAAAAATGTCTTGGAGAATCAGAACTTTTAAATGGATTTGAGTTACTGAACACATTTGAAAAGGTTAGCTCCTCAGATATTTGACCTATCAAGATTAACATCAATAGTTTGTTGATCACATTCACAAGATTTATGCAAAGCACACAGCCAGGAATTGAAGTCAACAAGTCACAGAAGTAGGAAACACCTTTCGTTGTTGTCTATTGTCACTTGCACTTGAACCGAAGACAAATTTTTGATATTATAGGACTCCCAAACATGTGGTTTGCTATTATGACACTCAGGCCCACATGCCATTGACTCCAGATGGTAATTTAATTTTTTAGTCCTGCTCTGACTGAACCTCAAAATACCCAGAACAGCTACGACATTGTAAAGCTAAAGATTACAAAATGACGCAAGCATTTCAGGAAGACACCGAAACAAACTGCTCCAAAAAACTTTACTTGTGGAATTCCCCCATACAGCATCAGCTTAGTGCAGAAGCACGATTCAATTTTATTTACTTACTAGCTGTGGTGAAATCATCCCTCTTTGATGTAATATCTAGCAGTGCACGAATCAATTCAATAGAACGTCAGACATTCAGATCCAGGAGGAAGAAAAAAGAGGGGGTACCTGAGGGAACCGGCGGGGAGAGAACCGCGGGCCAAGGGCCTCCGGCTGAGGCCAGGGAAGGGAGGAGGGGAGCCGCGCCCGGCTCTGGTGGCCGCCGGCCCTGCAACCCTAGCCGGCCACGCGGCAGGGGAAGGCAGCCGCGGCAGGAGCTCCGGCGGCCGGGAATCGACGGATCCGGGGCGGCGGAGAGGGGGTCCGGCCGGGAGACGCCCTGGAGCACGCGCGGTGGGGTGCGAGCGACTGGCGGCGGTTGGGGGCGAAAGTGCGAGCCTGGGCGTCGGAGAGGCTTGTGGCGTACTGGAGCGGCGGAGAGGTGTAGGTCTGTTGGATGAATACGGCCGTGTTTAGAGCAACTCCAGCAAGGGTCCTACTCAGTCCCCTACTCGAAAAGTAGAGGCCGAAGGTCAAAAAACCAACTACAGCAGAGTTCTAACTCGAGCCTCTAGAGTAGGGAGGCACCCAAATCTCCCTCCCAGCCCCATCTCCCACGGGTCCGTAGGGAGGCCCCTACTGCCCTTTTCACCGCTCCCGCGTCCTCTCTCCTCCTTCTCGCGCGACGGCGCTCCCTCCCGCGTTGCTCGTCCTTCTTCCCGCGTGGTGGCCGGCGGCCGTCTTCCACCCTCCCCTCCTGCTCTTCCGCCCCAAGATCTGCGCGGCGCCACCGCAGGGCCCGCTTCCCTCCTCGTCCGTCCTCCCCTCCTCCTCAAGCCCATGGCCGTTCTCCTCCCCTCCAACCGCGTCGGCACGAGCTCGAGCATGGCGGCTCCTAGGCACGACGCAGCACAGAGCCGACGCCCTTCTCCTCGCACGGGCTCTCCCGCCAAGGAGGAAAAGGAAGGGAGGGAGATGGAAAGAAGGATGTGTTGGTCACCTTGCTGTCGAATCAAGCCCGTCCGGTGTTGATTCGATCGTGATGGCTTCGAATCGAGCGTCGCCGGCGTCGAATCGAGCATCGGCTCCGATTTTTCCTGCCTGCAAATTGATTTCACCCCACGGAGCTCGGGGTCTTCCGGCCGCGAGCACCGCCCGCTCGGCCCCATTTGCCTTCACGCTGCCCGCCGGCCACCCCGCTCCGCTAGTACGCCGCCGGCCTCGTCCGTCGCAAGCTCCGTCCGGCCACCCCGCTTCCCTAGTACGCCGCAAGCTCCGCCCGGCCTCGTCCGCCGCCGGCCACCCCGCTCCCCTAGTACGCCGCCGGCCACCCCGCTCGCCGCTCCCCTGGTACGCCGCTCGCCGCCCGGCTCCGCGTCCCGTCCACCGTCGGCGGTAGAGGATAGCGTGGAAGGGAGAAAGCAGAGGAAGAGGGGGAGGAATGTGGGAGAGAAGGAGATCTGGAAAAAAAGAAAGGAGGCTGACAATGGGTCCCACTTGTCATATCAATAGTAGGGGCTCATGAGTTGGGGCTATTGTTGGAGTTGAGAACAAAATTACAGCTCCAGAAAGTTGGGGCCGGCCCCTACTCAATAAAGTAGGGACCCAAAGTAGGATGGTTACTGTAGAGTTACTGTACCAGATTATGGATTAATTATGATCATTAGATTCGTCGTGTAAAGTTGCACCCATCTGTGAAAAGGTTTTTACAAATAAACTTCATTTAATGCTTCATACATACAAGATTCTTTGCATTTAGTGCCTCTAAAAATTTGTTCGGAGGGCATCTAAACACGCTTAGTATGAAACTTAGCGATAGGGGCGCGCCCGCGCGCTACGTCCTCTCAGTGGGCCTAAAGACTACGGCCCATTTGGCGATTCCGTTTTTTTTCGCCGTACGCAGTCACCGGCCTAAAAAGCGATCGGCAGCTCTAAAAGACGGGAGCAGAAAACGGGAAGGAGGCGGCACCGTCGATGAGCATCGGGTCGAATGCGGCGTAGATCCATTGCAGGTGGCTTCACGTAAAGGATTTAAAAAAGAGCCTTCAATTAGTAATAGTAATAGTAAGATTAGAGCAACAATTATTTTCTTATTTTTTCAAGTATAAGTGTGATTGTATATAGTAGGGTTCCTCGCAAGTGTTGGTTGGGTAATAATAGGATTGTACGTATATGCATCCATGAAGAAAATGTGGATCAAATAATAATACAGCCATGCATATGCATGTGTACACTCAGCTGTCCAATATATAGGCCTTGTTCAGTTCCAAAATCCAAAATCCAAAATGAATGTTTGGACACATGTATTACGTACTAAATTAAGTTGAAAAACAAATCGCATTATATAGATGGTCTGGAAATCACGAGACGAATCTAATGAGTCTAATTTAGGCCATAATTAGACACTAAATTGCTACAGTAAATATGTGCTAATGACAGATTAATTAGATTCATTAGGTTCGTATCGTGAATTCCAGACGTAATCTGCAATTAGTTTTTTATTAGTCTATGTTTAATACTTCAAACGTGAAAAGATTCCATTCCAAAATCTTTTCACCAACAAACTAAACACGGCCATAATCAACTAGCTAGGTTCCAATAATAGCACACTCGGTGAAGGATGTTCAGATCTTGGCGATCTCAGTTGCATTCTGGAGCAGTTCGTCGCAGCGCGAATGCGCGATCGACAGACAAGTAGACAACAGCTCCGCGTCAGTGTGCCAGCATGGACAGCACAGGCAGCTCGGCTGCGCCGACAATTCTGGCACTGGAACACTAGTAAATACTCTAGTATGCTTTATTCGTGCAGCCAACCGTATATCATGTGATGATCACGTGCCTAAAGCACGGCGATGATCATGCATGGCGTGCGTGGCTCTTGGCTCTAGGATAATTAGCCTGTTAATTCTCATATAGTCACAACCGATCAAAAGTGACGGCAGCCGTCTGCGCTAGGGCAGCGACGCGCAGTGCAGTGGCGTCGTCGGCGTCGGGGACGAAGTCTTGACGAGGGTGGTGCTTCCCGTTACTGCTGCGCCCCCTTTGAATCGGACTAGGGTTTCTAGGTGGGGTATGGCTGCTCACGGAGAACCTCGTATCGTGAGCCGCTGGCCCCCACCTCTATTTATTGTGGCGCAGGTGACAGGGGCTCGCCAACCAGTAGGGTTGGGTGCTCCCGATCTGGGCGCGGATCAAGGTCCGGCCCAAACGTTAGGCTGGCCCGTGGAGATCAATCTAACATTCTCCCCCTTGATCTACACTTTAACTTTTCCTTTCACTTCTATTGTTGTTCCACCATGGATTGGTGCATAGAACGGTATCATCGTCACGGTCTTTTGCCGATAGATTCAACTACAACACACTTCTCTATGTTGAAACAAAATCTTTTCCAGGGGCTGGCGATGGCATGATCCGCCCCTGCAAACACCTTTTCCAGGGGCGGACCATGCCATTGCCCACCCCTGGAAACGGTGTTCGTCCGACAACTAATATAGGGGTAGTCACAAATCTGCTCATTGCAAATAATATAGTAATTGTGCATAATTTATTATAATTGCAAATTATATAAAAGTAATTCTTGTATATTACAAAGGCAAATGTATTCACGAATATATATTACAAGTCAAGTATATTACATTGATTACACAAGTTTAGTGTCCTTCACACTCTCACTTGGTAAGGCGATACTTCTCCAAGTACTAGTTACGAAGAGAATCGTATTGGTCTTCACTAAAATATTCTTGTAGCTTATGGATGTACTTTTCCTTCTGATGAACCACCTGACCTCACGCATTATGAAGTGACATATTTCGCTGACTATCTTCAGCAGATCTACCTCTCCAAGTGGTTTCCCGGCAACGAAGTCACTAACCATCTGTAATTTATGAAAGCATGCAAGATTTAAGCAAGTGATAGTTAGACGCAAAATGAAAGTACTAAAATATGATAAAAACAAGTACACGCTCAATATTCGGTGTGTAGTTCTTGCAGCTCCTAATATAGTCGCACACATAATAGCTGCAAAACAAGGATCCGACTGGTTGCTTATGGCATGGGAAGTGTGTGCGTGGAATCCAGTCCTTTACTCCCTTAGGTCCCGGCTCTTTATAATGGTTAATGTAGAAAAAAAAGAGCACTGCTTGAAACAATGGGACAAGTTAGTATGTAATTATCGACTTGAATATTTTCAAAGATGTGTGGGAAATCTTAAAGGGGGTTACCTCTTCAGGATGACAGTGAAATCTTTGTATTGTGACGGCGGGTAATCCAATGGGTCGAAGACCACATATTTGGCTTCCCTCAGCAACAGCATAAAAGCAACTTAGTGTCTCCTGTCACAGTGTTATATAGCTAGGATAAGTACCAAGCTAATATATGTAGGATTCGAGAATTGTTAGAATTTAGACAACGTACCCGAAAAGGTAGGGAGCCCATATGCATTCCGCGTCTCGATGAAGATCCATCATAGTTGCTATGTAGATTGACACCTTCCTTCTAAGATCAATGGAAAACTTCCTTCGTTTCTTTTGTTTATCCTTGGCCGTCTTACAATCATTTAGTTCCTCGGCGGAGTCCGGCCACTTGAGGGGGAATGCCCACCTAGCCTCGCAAATAATAAAAGGGTCAAGATACCCAATCTTGGTCTTCGAACCCATTGCGAGGTGACCTTGCATCATGCACAACACACTGAAAAAAATGATTTTGAGACTATAAAGGCCAGTACCATATGCATATATACATGGTGTATGGACATGGAGCACTTACATACACCACAGTCTCATGGGGCCTAGCTCCATCATTTGCAGGCGGTACATTGCATGGATGTCATCTAAATCGATAATTATATCAGTACCTTGGTTTGCCCATTTATTGCAACCAAACACCTCCACATCGACCCGTGCCCATATAGTTTGGAGCCCTAGGGTGCATGCCCTACGATACCAACTATGGAACTTCTGCATTTCACCTGGACATTCATGAAGAGCCCATCCGCGTAGCAAGTCTTTGCCATACTCGAATTTCTTCGGGCAATCTGGCAAATCTCCTATCTCATCGACCCCAACTATACGAACGAATGTCTTGTCTGAATGAGGCTTGGAAAACCCTAGTCCAGTTGGCACCGCTACTTCCTTTCTCTTTATTTTTTTCGGAGTCATCTTCTTTTTTGTGCCGTTGTTGGCGATCATCCACCTGTTCACAACGTCAGGCTCTGTATTCTTGTATGCCATGATCACCCGTGGCACCGACCCCATAAACTGCTCGGGTCGTAGTGGCGAGTTTTGGACCTCTGCTGGCTCATATTGATGCATTGGTGATAGGGGTTGCTCCTCCTGCTGTACTAGTGGTGATGGGTTGGCCTCCTGTTGTACCACTGGACATGACGGGCTGCAGATAGTGGTGGCCACAATTTCTTGTTGTGGTGATGGGTTGGCATCCTGTTGTACCTCTGGAAATGATGGGCTGCAGATAGTGGTGGCCACCAGTTCTTGTTGTGGTGATGGCAGGCGTGATAACGATACCACTGGGACATTATCTGGGGACGATTGATGTAATGGCGGCACTTCCTCTGGTGTGTTCTTACCATGAACTTGTGCCGGTGTCACCATCCTCTAGGAGCAAAGTGTAAGTGACGGAGGATCTTCAGGTGGTGGAGCTTCCAGTATGATATCTCGTTTATGCCATGGTGCATTCTTTCCAACGGGTTGTCCCAAGGTTTCAATGCCATCATGAAGGGCAAAGTCTAAGAAGTGATCATCATGTCTTGGATCCGTAATTGTGACCACTTTTACCCATGCATATAATGGTGGCATAGGTTGTCCCTCCAAGCCGGGATTATTGCTCACCACCAACGCCACACCTTTGGC
Source organism: Urochloa ruziziensis (assembly GCA_015476505.1). Lineage (NCBI taxonomy): Eukaryota > Viridiplantae > Streptophyta > Magnoliopsida > Poales > Poaceae > Urochloa > Urochloa ruziziensis. Next base: position 61,482,381 of record CM027119.1, on the reverse strand, counting down.
AGCCTCCTTTGACTTCCCACTTCTGCCTATCGAAATGTGCAACGAGCAAGGAGTGTCAACAGTTATAGCATCTACCAGATATGGTTCTGCTGACGTAGAGGCAACACTACTCGGACAAAGCTGTGAGGCAGTGGCCCCATTTATAACCGGCGGCGACAACATCATTAAGTTATTATTTAATGATGTTTGGCTGATCATTTGTCGTTGCTGCTGCTCCACAAATGCCGCCGCGAAATAGTCATTAAACCTTGCTTCCAATGCTTTCTTCGTTGCTTCTTTAATTTCATCCTTGTATCGATCGTTGTTGGCACTCCTTAGCCTAACTAAATCCGCAAGCGCACGGAGTACATTGTAGCCTTTCACCAGGGGAGTAGAAACCTGGATGTCAAATCCAAGGAACGGTAGACGCGACTAGCCTAGGAATATCTTAAACGGACCCACCAGGGGAGAAAAGGGTAAAGGGTGTAGAGAGCTTAACCTTAGTTAGCCACTCGTTACCCCAGACAACCTATCTTAATCTAACATGATCTGCTTCGATGGCTAGAACGGGAAGAACTCAGAACGGGGTGAGAGAGGGGTTCTTCCGGGCTCAGCACTACTGTTATTAGTACACCCGAACGTGGTGGAGTACAAAGGACGGACAGGGCTGTCACCACCTGCCGCCTACCACTGCAGTTCGGTGGGGTGCAACACAACCTGAGGTGACTAGCCAGCACAGGCACCACGCCTAAGCTTTCAGCCACTGACCTCCACCCAACGCGAAGGGCTATAGAGGAAACCCCAAACAAGAGTCGCTGTCACTCGCGCAGACTCAGGTACCCGCAGATCATAGATAGCCAAGATAAATTGCTGAAAGTAAAGAGTAAACTAGCGAGGTACTAAGGCAAGAGACCGAGGAACTTACTGAAGATATCTCTGAAGCTTTATTCCTCGGGGGCGGAACAATGTTGAGGGAAGGCCGAGATTTCTCCCGAACTCCCTCTACACGCTTGGCTGTCACCCAAGCACTCACCCACTACTCTCTCTACTCTACTCTAAGATAATAGTGGACTACATCTTGAGCCTTCTCTTCTCTCCAATGGATGGTGTGTCTTGTGTGGAGGTGAAGGGCGCCTTTTATAGCCCTCCAGGGGTGAAATCCTGCTTAGGAGTGACGCACACCTCCTGCTTAGCATCCACGCAAAAGAGGAAGCGTGGAAGCCACGGTGGGAGGCCGGTCGGCCTAGGCTAGGCCGGCCGGCCTGGCCCTGGTGCCAAGTGGCACTGACTTTTGCAGGGACGGCCTGGATGATGTCCTGAAGTCGGTAGTTGTTGCGTTCGGTTGAAACTGTCCAAGAATCCTATGTTATGGGCCATTCAATCCATGTTTATCCCACCCTAGGCCTTCTGGGTCCATTGATCAAACCGACATCAAATACACGGCTCATGATCATCCTTGATACATTAGTAAACTTGTGGATCAACGCCGTGGCCAGAAGAGGAAAAAGTGGGCCGGTCGGCCTAGGCTAGGCCGGCCGGCCTGGCCCTGAGCCCAAATGGCCTCCCATTTTCCCAGTTTGCTCCTTCACTCACAAATTGTACAAAACTTGCGGAACTCATTAGTATAAATGATATTAGCATGATTATCACTATATGAGCATGAAATCCGGAGAAATGTTGGCGGTAAAAGTCATGGATATCGACCGCCAACAATTGTGACGCCTGTACCTCTGCATATCATTACTGAAACCGTCCTTGAAGCTCAAGTGTTTCGACATGCCTCTGATCCTGCTTCCATGCTCTTTCGTGTCAAGGGCTTCGCTAAGCATATCCTTATTCCTATTCGGCACAAATTCACCTTTGCTCTGTGCTTCGGCAAGTGCTAGAATCTTCGCTCCGACTACCTCGGTTTCAGGTTGTGGGAAGACCACTTTATCACCATCCTTCTCTCCATCTCTCCCTGCACACCACTAGAAGGCGCGCTCGTCCACGCCTTCCCAAGGGTCCGGTAGCCCAGCTGATTTTGCCTCCTCTCTTTGCCGCTTCCACAAATCAGCCTTACCAACGTAACCACCCGGCCCAAGGCGAACAGGATGCCGATTTCTTCGCGCAAGTTCTCTCTGCTTCTGACTTAAGGCTAGCGCTTCCGGAGAGGTATTTTGCCGTATGAACTCGGCCCACTGTGCATCGGTTATACTGTAACCCTCAGGCTTTGGCTTGCCCATCTGTACTAACTTGTTCAGGTCACACCTCCAGCGGCGAAAACATTCACCCAAATATGATAGGGTGCGGGCCCGTACTTTATTCATGTTGGTTCCCCGAGGAAACTTGAATGATTTAGAAATGATCGACCACACTTCGACTTTCTTCCCTTCAGGAACCTTTGTCCAGTCTGGGATCGTTGGATCGACATGCACCTTTAATCTGATTATTTGCTCCCAGGGCGTTCCGAAACTTTGCACGAACAAAGGGAGGGTTCGTAACCAGTCCCGATGGGCCTACTTCATCAACCACCCAGGTTCCTGTGGGGTATTGGTTTCTACCTCGTTGGCCCCTTCTTTTCTTAGGCTCACTGTTTGTGGTGGTGCATTCAGCCTCTGGCGCAGATGAGTCGACCTCAAAGTATTCTGCTAGCGAGGGGCTTACTCCACGTCGGCGGCGTCTCCTTTTTTTTATCGGAGAACGATGCACCTAGCATGATCATAAGAGTAGCATAAGTACATATCATTTTGTCTATCAAATGAAAATGTACATGAAAGCAGAGTAGGAATTGTCGTTACCTCACTAACCGGATCGAAATCCGTGTCAAGGTCCGTCTCCGTACGGCCTTCACGCGGTTCAGTGGGGTGCGGATCAATAGGTCCATCCACACATCGTGTACCCAGGCGCCTTCTCCTACCTGCGGACCGTCTCCAATCAGCATCTTCCCCGTTCTCTTCATCCCCAGAATCTTCTACTTCTTTATTATCATCAAATACTTCATTAGGGTCGCAAAGGGTCTGGGACCCAATGACGTCCAAGTCAAACCCATTGTCATCATCATGATTGGATGATGATGGCTCATCCATTGTCTTGATTACATGTTACATGTGAAGAAAAAACATTGTATATCATGAGCATAAAATAAAACTTGACTGATCTGGATTAGTTGAACCTAATTTCCTTCATACTAGTAATCAAACACATGAAAAAAAGTATTTCAACAGATTCAGCTCTCATGGGCATTACATTGAACAACTAATGCGCGCGAACATGGTGCTCACCTTTACCACCAGCGGGCTGGGGCCGGAGCACGGACGGAAGGCCGGGGCGGTGTCGTCCTCGCGGTGTGCATGAAGGGCTTGCGCTCCGGCATGAGCGGCGGCAAAGCGTACAGGAGACGGTGGTGGTGCCGGAGGCTGGGGCGTGTACGCGGAGGGGGATGGCGGAGGAGGCAGCGCGTCGGCGCGGCCGCGCCGGTGTGACTAGCAGGCTGGTACGGGTAGCACCGCCGGAGGAACGAGCACGCCCCGGGCGAAGAGGCCGCGTGCCGACGGAGGAGCCCGCAGGGGAGGCACGGTCGGAGAGCGGATGGAGGACAGCGGCGCGCGGCCGGAGCATGGAGGTGACGGCGGCGAGGTCGGAGCGCGGGAGGCAGCAAAAATTTGGGCAGCCTGTCGGCGTCCCACGCTCTATCCGAAAATTTTGGCCAAGTCTACAAACGCTCGAGCTTATATAAATACCTCATTTCTAGGGGCGGGTGGTCACCATTACCAAGGGTGGCTGACTCACTCGCCCCTAGAAAGTTATACGGTTGTTACACAGGATGAACGACCGTTCAAAAGGTGCCGCGAAACGTAGCAGCACCGGATGAAACTGTCCCTTAGAGCCACATCACAGGTTAAACACCCTTCCGTCCGGTGATGCTTCCTTGTATGCGCAGCAGATGAAAATGTGCCTTCGCTTAGTTCAATCTCACAGTGCACAGGAAGAATATTCAATCCATCCCATGAACATATCATGTAACGTCACCATATAAAACCGTGCAACGTGTTTTAAACCGACATTAACTGATTTTTTCCTCAAAAAACTCATAATTGTCTCTCCATAAGCACGACCATGATACAAGCTCATTAACAATCATACATAGCACAACCTTGAATACAAATACATCATACATGCAACATCATATATAGCAAACCAAGTTCGTAGATTCATTACAAGTTCCACGATAATTAACATTTAACGACAAAGGTTATCACCCACCACTGGGCCCCGAAACAACATACATGCAACATCATATATAGCATAACAAGTTCATAGATTTATTACAAGTTCCACGATAATTTACATTTACCGACAAAAGATATCGCCCACCACATTGGCCAGCAATCACTCCAGAGGGTGTCTCACAGAGTCATCCTGCTGACGGCGTAACACAAAGCGGCGTCGAAGGGCCGCATCCAGAGATCGAACTCATGACGAATGCGACACTGCGGGCTGCAGAAGAGGGTGACCGTAGTCCCATCCGGCCAATGCCTGCATCGTCTCCATGTGCACACGTGAGGATCCTGTGGGATCACCGGTGTGTCGATGCCACGAATAGCCCTAAAACGGTACACAACGTAGGAGAGTTCCTGCTGGACCACCCCGCGCAATGCCGGCAGGCCGCGGTTCCAGCACTTACCGTACGAGTTATCCTAGCCGCCGCTGATGTGATGGACCACCGTTAAAGCTTCGGGATCCGTTGGGTTCAGCCGATACCGGAGCATCGCCAAGAAGTAAGCCGCGGGGTTGTCCCCAGCAGCAGCGGCCTGGATGACGAGCTGCAACCCTTCGACGTAACCCTGCCGAATCACCATCCTCACAATCCCCTCGTAGAATAGGGCCTCCAGATGATTCACGTCACGCAAGCGCAGCAAATAGCGTGCCCTCACAGCGTGTCACATATACCTGCAGTGGTAACGAAACTGCTGGGAGGATAGGCGCAGGAGGACGGCGCGGGAGTCGCAGATGCGCCGGAATGTGGAGGAGAACTCACGAAGGTGCAGGTACTCACGGATGGCAAATTCTTCACCTTCAGAAAACACCGAGAGACAAATGATGTGGGAGATCACATCATAAGGCAGTCGATCGATGAAGAAGGAAGACGTTGCCGCAACAGCAACCGCCACATCCAGTCTTCTGCATGATGACGAGGCCTCGGCGTGATCCATCGCCGTAGGAGAGCGGGAGCGCGAGCGGATCAAGAAGAGCGACGACAGCGCGAGGATCGAGGCGTGTGACAGAGCAATGTGCCGCTGGCCAAGAAACGGCGGCGGGGGTGAGCGGCGGGGCGAGCGGGGGCGGCGGGCTGTGAGCGTGCCGCTCGAGGCGGGTGGGCGACACACCGGCCGGGGATGGGACGACGGGGAGGGCGCGAGTGGCGGGGCGAGCGCAGGCGGCGGAACGAGAGCGTGAGCAGCGAGCTGTGAGCGCGCGGCTCGAGGCGGGAGGGCGACGCGCCGGCCGGGGAGGGTGCGAGCGGTGGAACGATAGCGCGAGCGCGTGGCTTGAGGCGGGAGGGCGACGCACCGCCCAACGGGGATGAGACGGCGGGGAGCTACCGTGGTGGTGCACGAGGGTCCGTAAGGCAATAGGAAAACCGTCGTCGCCGTTTTAATCAATGGAGGGGAGTCCCATTGCCACTGGCTAAGAAAACCGTCGGCATTGGGAATCGCAACCGTCTCCCTGCCAAGAAAACCCCCGCCGTGGGGCGACAGGTACCGTGTGAATAGAATTTCATACAGTGTGTGTAGCAATTCAACCACCATATAAGACCGTGCAACTTTTATATTTATATTTCATGTTCTCGAGCTTATTTGTGCTATGTGTTTCATACTCTCGAGTTGGATATTAATGCATCTTAGTGGGGCAGGGATGATGTGGCTTCATGAGATTTGGGAGAAATCGTTAGTGGGGATTACTTATATAAGTTATATAGATTACTTTGAACTCTGCTTCCAAACTATAAACCCCCAAATCTAATAAAATTATCAAGTCATTGCCAATCCCATAAAACATGAAACTATATATAGCACACAACATGAAAAACGGGACCCACTAACTCACAAGCTGGACCCACCAGCTCACAAGCGGGACCCACCAACTGACAAATAGGACCGACCAAATCATAAACTCACCAAATCTAATGAAATTATAAATTGAATTGATAATTTTGTCTTTTATTTGTATCAAACCCAAAAATCAATGTAACATGACACATCAATGTGTTAGGTATGGAGAGAAGTCATGGAATTTCTAAAACTAACATGTTATGTTTTGGCGTCCCCGGAACAACACGGCAGCATCCGGTGCTCTCCATGGTGAAAGTCAGCGGATAAAACTTGTGACCTAACAGTCTTTCTATTCATGTAAAAACATCTGACCGTATGAATCATCTTTCATCCGGTCCGCACCATCATGAGGGCACCGGATAAAACATGTCACGTCATAGCCCCTCCCCAACGTCTATATATAGCACACAAGCGGGACCCATCATCTGAAAAAGGGACCCACCAAATCACAAGCAGGACCCCCCAGGTGCACTCGCTCGCCTCGCCGTCTCCGGCCGTCGCACAAGATTTTAGTCAAACATTGGGAATATAAATCACGAATACTCCCTCCGTACCATAAAAACATGCAATTCTAAGATTTCAAATTTGTCCCATAAAACATGCAACTATATATAGCACACAAGCGGGACCCATCATCTGAAAAACTGGACCCACCAACTCACAAGCAAGACCCCCCAGCTCACAAAGCGGGACCCACCAACTGACAAGCGGGACCCACATAGGGTTCTAGTGGGACATTGAGCAGGAGACAGAGGGGGGGGGAGGTCCTCTTGTAGGCTCAAAGGACGAGGAGATTGAGCAGAAGACACAGCTTCAGGGTGCGGGTGGTCCCGTGGCTCCTCAGTGGAATAGATAGAGCTATAGTGGTTCATTGGTTTGCGTGACAAATCTTAGGTTAGTCTCAATGGGAGTTTCATGGGCGTTTATTAGACTATCATATCAGCACTTTTGACGATGTGGCAGTGTTTGATGAAGAGTGAGATGAAAAATATAAAACATATGGCTTTCACCTATATTGGCTCTATTAGTTGGACTATGTTTTCAAATCATAAACTCACTAAATCTAATGAATTGATAATTTCATCTTTTATTTGTATCGAAACCAAAAATCAATGTAACATGAGACATCAATGTGTTAGGTATGGAGAGAAGTCATTGAATTTGTAAAACTAATATTTACTATCATGTTTACAAAATTGTTTACATTTAATATTGAATTCAATAAATATAATCTTAGATTACAGTATATTTGTTTTTATTTTGGTTAGATTCATCAACGAAGAAATTGCATTGGGCCGCGTTAAGGTTTGGAGAAAACCCAAGATGCACCGAATGAACACGGTTTAGACAGATCAGCTTCAGTCATGGCTGACCGGATAAACATGTATGTTTTGGCGTCCCCAAAACAACACAGCAGCATCCGGTGCTATACATGGTGGACGTCACCGGATAAAACTCGTGACCTAACAGTGCATCTATTCAAGCAAAAACAACGGACCAGATTAGTAGGATTTCATCCGGTGATCTCCTCGGTGGCAGCACCGGATAAAATGGTAATGGCGTCCCGGCCCCTCCCCAACTGTTATATTTTGGTGGAATACATAGAGCTATAGTGGTTCATTGGTTCGCGTGAGAAATCTTTGGTCAGTCTCAATGGAAGTTTTATGGGCTTCAATTAGACTGTCATGTCAACACTTTTGACGATGTGGCAGTGTTTGATGAAGAGTGAGATGAAAAATATAAAATATATGGCTTTCACCTATATTGGCTCTATTACTTGGACTATGTTTCCAAATCATTAACTCACTAAATCTAATGAAATTATCAATTGATAATTTCATCTTTTATTTCTATCAAAACCAAAAATCAATGTAACATGGCACATCAATGTGTTAGGTATGGAGAGAAGTCATTGAATTTGTAAAACTAATATTACTATCATGTTTACAAAATTGTTTGCATTTAATATTGAATTCGATCAACATAATCTTAGATTAGATTATGTTTGTTTTTGTTTTGGTTAGATACATCAACGAAGAAATTAGCATTGGGGCGCCTTAAGGTTTGGAGAAAACCCAAGGTGCACCGGATGAATGTTGTTTCGACACGTCCGCTTCAGTGATGGCTGACCGGATAAAAATGTTATGTTTTGGTGTCCACTGAAACAACACGGCCGCATCCGGTGCTCTGCATGGTGGACTTCATCGGATAAAACCGTGGCATAATAGTCCCTCTATTGACGTATAAACAACTGACCAGATGTATGCGCTTTCAACCGGTCCTCTCCAAGGTGAACGCACCGGATAGAAGGTGTGGTGTCCCAGCCCCCTCCCCAACCATTATAAACCAAAATTCTCCAAAAACACATGCATATAGGAATATGGCCCGGTTATTGAGTATGATCATTAGTTTAGACATTAAATTCATGCAATTATCGAAGTTAAACAGGGGTAAAAAGGTGTCATTTAACAACGCCAACAATCCCCCCATGCTTAAACCTTGCTCGTCCTCGAGTAAGTCTTCGATAGAAATCAGCGTTGCCCTCCGATGTCCAATCCCTGCACTTGATCACATACAAGAAAGAACAAAAACACTCCCAAGGATTTTTTTTATTTTAAGTTCAAGTTGTAACCAGCTCTTTCTAGTATGACGGGTAGATAAGAATGAAATACAACCCATAAAGAATTTAATTCACAAGCTCTTAAATTTAAATAAGTCTCAGGCATAAAGGATTTTGATTTTAAAACAAAACTGAACCAAGATCAATAATTTAAACCTTGCAAAGTTGCTCATGGAAAACTCTCAACTCATCTTGTCTCTCAAACCTGCTAAACACTCAATCCTTTCTTTCTCTCAAGTATAAAAGTGTAGGCTTTATCAGGAGCTTGGAAAGGTTAGTCCTAGCAAAGATATTATAATTAAGATATTATCAAAACAAGAAAAGCTTCTTACGGATTTACCGAGACTCGTCAAAAAGGCCATGAGAAAATAATGTCTTTGTGGAGAGGGAGAGGATGGACACACGCTTTTAGATAGTGGACATGTGCAAATGGCAAGTGATGACAATGGGGCACAAATGAAGTCCTCAATGTCGGATTGCACATGGTTGGAATAATTGAGTATGGAGTGAATCCCTTTTTATGCATCAAGAAATCAATGAAGTAAAAGAACTAAGGAGCATATTTCTTTTTCTTTTTTTTTTCTTTTTCTTCTTTTCTCTTTTTCTTTCTTTCTTTCTTTATTTATATTTTTCTCTTTTATAATAAATTTTTTTATATATGCTCCAAAGAACTCTTAACAACATTAATTCTACACAGCGATGGTCAGAGATAATGCGATGACTCTCCCCCATGCTTAAACGATTGCTCGTCCTCGAGCAAATGAGAGGGAGAATGAATCAACGCTGAGCAGAATATGAAATCTTCTAATCTTGCAGAGAACGACTTAGATCTTCAGGAAGGACTTGCACAAAAAATTTCGAGGCCACCAGAGGCAAAAATGCCTCTGGCCGCGCGGCCTAGGGGGGTCCTGGCCGCGCCGCCCGTCCCTTTTTCGTCTCTGTTTCCTCTGATTTTTCTCCAGTACGCTTGTTGTCTCCTCCCAAATGTATATTCTTCAAGTGAAGGCTCTGTCTTGTCAGGAACTCCGTCGAGAATAAATCTCCATACTCAATGTTGAATGGGTTATGGTCAAGGAGTAATCACGAAAAGAATATTTGGGTTTTGGGGTGGATATCCAGCGAAGTTTGCCAAATTTTCAGTGTAAAAATTAGCAATGCATGGATAGAGAGGCTAGCAATAAGAAGATACGCAAAAACGGAATGGCCAGCTTCTTAGTCTCGTACCGAAGAAAACAAATCTTGAATCAATTCACTTAAAAATAAATCTTGTTTATCTAAGGTTTAGTAAATGATTATTTAGGCTTTGGATGGGTAGGGCAATTTGCAAAGGTATTATTGACAAGGTCAGCACAAAGAATTTTCAATAAAAACTACCTTTGACAAATTTAAACAAGAGAGCAAGATTAATGAATATGGGTCTTTTAGAAATCATAACCATCACAAAAGAAAGAGCCAATGATTACGTTAATTTTAATTCGTGTTTAGGGAGAGTGTTAGTTCAAACAAGCATGTGATTAGTGCAAAAGAAAGAACAAAGCGGCAGCGATCATCATATTTCAATATTGCATAATTTAGGTTGTCTTCACCGATAACCATATCATTAAAGCAAAGGGTGATCACAATTATTCATTCATACATTATTCTCACACATGCTGAAATTTAAATAAATAAAAACGAAAAACATGCTACGCACACACAAAGACTTGCACGCACACTGAAGAAAGAAATAAAAGAAAAGTTGGAAAGCGCAAACCAAGAGTGCAAGTTTTATTCAGACGCTCTGCTGATCACTGTCCATTGTAGCCTCCGCTTGGTCCTCCATGGCTGTCATAATATCCTTGTTCATAGTACGGCTACACCGGTTCTCCTGGAAATTCTTCTGGGGGCACAATCCCGAGCTGGCCAAAGTGATATGTCATTCCAAATATCCCGTCTGCGATCCTTTGCGTGCGCCTCTGAATCTCCTCATTGTCCTCCAGATTCCTGTTGGCATAAGCACTGAAGGCTTGTACACTACGTTGTGGCTGTGGCAAATGTGCAAATTGCGCCCTGATTGATCCGTCTGGTGCTCTTCCTTGGTATGGGTCAGGAAGATATGGCTGCTGCGCATATTCTGGCACATAGCCTGGCTGAGGCATAGCATAAGCAGGCTGAGGAGGAACAAAATGTCCTCTCCCCCATGCTTCAGCTGGTGCCTCTGCCCAAACTTGTTCTGCAGGTGTACTTTGTGCTTGGCCCCATGGCCCTTCATCTGGTGGAGTCTGTTGTTGCTGCGCTCCTCCTGCTTCTTCTTCTTCTCCTCCTTCTTCTCCCTCTGCTGATGCTCTCGACGTTGATCCCTTCTCAGTTTTCTTTTTGGCTCTTCTCATCTGTACCATGATAGAAGTGTCGCACCAATCTTTCTTGCCTCTCGTAAACAATCTAAGTCTGTTGTCAGCAAAGATATATCAGTTCCCAATATTTTATATCCCTTGCAATCGTTACCACTGATATATTTCCCTTGCACCAGAAATTTCCCGTCCATCTCTGTGCCTTTCACGAAAAATCTTTCAATTGGCTCGATGTTAGGGACCAAGGCAAAGGCAATTTTTGTCAAGTAACATGCCATGCCAATTTTTCCAGAGCCGGATGATGCTTCATCTACCCATCTTTTCATCATGATATAGGAGGGATCAATATGTTGCTTCTTCACTAGAGCAGCATACATCCAGTTTAGCTCTAGTTCCGTCACCTTGCCTTCCTTCATTCGCCCAAGCACTCTCTTGCTCATCCATGTGTGGAATATTTGCAACACAATATTGCAAATTCCCTGTCTTGTATGCTTTTCTCCCACCGCGATCTTCCTCCAAAAATTATCCAACTCGTCACCCGCAACTTCCACTGTCTCAGGAGCATCTATATCAAATCCCAGCAACTTAGTCACGCTGGCATAAGAAATATATCTTCTCTCATCCCTGATTTGGAACGAGAGAAACATGGCTTCTGCTCCTTCATTATTTATTGTTCTCTTCTCAGACATAATGGTGACTAGCATCTCCAATGCAATATCAATCCGATGATCCGCCGAATCTCCCATTGCGAACCTTGTCCACCCAATCTTTTGCAGCAACTTATGGATGTCGGAGTAGAACCCGAGACTCATTAACATGTCGTCATGGAAAGTCGAATTTTCCATGAGCCTCTCCTTCAATTTGTCGAGCCTCAACTCCTCCGCCTGACTAAGAAGGGTGAACCCATAGGGTGTCATCTTTGGCTCGTACGGCGGTGGAATGGTTGAGCGCGTCACGCGACGAGGTGGAAGTGGTGGCGGTGCTCCAGCTTGCGGGAAAGGCCCCGTGAAGCGCATAGAGGCGCTCCCCGGGTCACACATGCCATCGAGCAGCAGCGTGTCCTTTCTCGGCTCGACAATGTCCTCCTCCATGTGTTGAGACAACTCGGAAACCGAGTGCCTTCTCGATGAGCTTCCCGAACGCGTGTCGGATGTCGACCGCCTTGTCTTCCTCTTGGCGAAGGGGTTCATATTCTTCCACATTGCTGCACTCAACTAAAATCTCTACAACACCGGGGTTGCTGTTCGGTGGAAGCACACAAAGGAAGAGTGGAGAAAAGTAGGATTTTTGGTGGATTTTTGGTGGTTTTTCAAACAAGTTCTTGATCTCGAATTTTTCTAGGAAGTTTCTGGTGTTGAACAAGCAAGAACTCAAGAATGTAGAACAAAAACAAGTGGAGAGAGTTACCTGTGAAAGGGGAGGCCGAGGGGGGTCTTGTAGGGGGCTGGCCGCGCGGCTAGAGGGGCCCCTGGCCGGCCGGCCAGGCGTGCTGCCTCCTCCACTCCTCTCCAAATTTTTCCCACATGCTCTTGTCTTGATCAATAGCCTATGTCCTTGTGTTCCCACTGATTGCACCATCCATTGCTTGTGAACCACTCCTTTTGATTGAAAATGTTGTCAACTTACTCATGATTTACTCCTTTGAGTCACCTCCATGTCTTGGCATCAATTATACACCACATGAAGCCACCAATTCTGCCATATCTTGGTGCTTTGCATGCATGGGTGTTCCCTCTTTTGTTTGATCTTGCATGTGGTGTTAGGTGGAAGTGGAAAATCTTTCCCGTGAACTCAAATCAAACCATTAGGTGTTAATCAAGTCATAAACCCTTCAAATCATGCTTAGATGCTTAACCTTCCTCCAAATTTCAAAAATTAAAAATTAACTCGGAGCTAGCAATGAGTTCAAATAAATATTTGGAGGAATTTTGAAGCATCAAAACACTTGTAAGTCGAAAAAGTTTCCGACTACATTGATTTTGGTTGCACCGGTAACGTTCTTTTTCATGAATTGAAAGAGAACAGTTTCGATTTCAACCATGTGATCATGGGTTTAGGTTCTAATTTTGGCTAAATAAGAGAGAGGATTTTGAATGAATAAAATTGGGCTCAGAAAAATTCTAATTCTAGAGAAACCGGCAAAATTTTTCATGTCAACAGGACCAAAAATCTGAATTTTTCGCCTTAAGTTTACGTTAGAGCCTACATGCGGACGATGAAATAAATCAATAAGGATAAACACGTGGCTCTAGTCATACGGTTTTGATCAGAACAAGAAAAATTTTATGTAAAGTTCATCATGGAAAGGATGAATTTACGATGGGTTTTCAGGATTTTGGTTCTGGTTTCTCCAAAAGAAGCAAATAAATCATGGGAAGGCTCAGATCATTGGTTTTTCTAGCAAATAAAATCTTGAATGTCCTACTGGAAATTGTTCAAATGTTCAATATCTTGCGTAGCGAAAATTCTGCGACTAACTTACTTTTATTCAGGGTTGTCCTCCCAGTAGCTTATTCTTCAGGGTTGTCCTCCCAGTAGCTTTATTCTTGACTCGACGAACGGGTTGCCTCCCGCAAAGCGCTTCGTTTATAGTCTATAGCTAGACTCTTCATCTTCTCTTCACTTCTGGCCAGCACTCGGTGACGGTGCTGCAGCCTTGGGTACACACTTCTGCACGATCTTTGGCTTCGGTGCAGGTTTATTTGTCGGCTTGGTCATCTTTTTGGTCTTCACAGGCTTGCATTCTTCCTTGGTCTTGACGGATGCAACGACTTCTTTCACCTCCTTCGCTTCCTTCTTCGGCTCTTCCTTGACGTTGCGGCAATGAGGCGGAACATATTTAACATTAATCATGTTGCATACCTCGAGTCGTGGACGAAACTTGTACGCGCTCTTCACGCCATTGATGTCGAACATGATCTCTCCCATGCCGACGTCGATGTTCGCTCCCGCGGTCTTCAAGAACGGCCTCCCTAGGATGAGTGGCGCCTTGGCTCCTTCTCCCGGGGTAGAATGGGGATGAATGACTGAGTAGATGACCCCTCGCCTCCCTATAAAAGGAGAAGGTGTACCCTTTGTAAGGGTTCGGATTCTGATCATTTCTTGCTACAGTAAACATATATTGTCCTCCCTTGGTATCGCCATCGCTTGTTCCATTTCGTGTCCGGTTTCCGAGTCCGCTCTCGAACCAACACGAAGGGTGTCATTTTCTTGGCTACGAGTCCTCTAGGTTTCGAGGGTTCAGCTCGTTGGAGTCGAATATCACCCACGAGGGGCTGACAGTTGGGACGCGCACCGCGTAAACTTTACCGTTTGCTTGTCGATCAGTTGATTTAAAACCGAATCAACCCATGATTCGGTTCCGCGCGCTGAATCGAATCAGTCCATAATTCGTTTCGGCGTCGGGCCTGCGAACCGAGTCAACCCGCGATTCGTTTCAGCGCGCTTAGTAACCAGAGGCATGATTCGAGCGGGCGCGTGGATCGAATCAACCTACGATTCGTTTCAGCGCGCTTAGTAACCAGAGGCGTGATTCGAGCGGGCGCGTGGATCGAATCAGCCTACGATTCGTTTCAGCGCGCACTCACTGACCAAAGGTGTGACTCGGTCTGACGTTCGGATTGAATCCGCCTGTGATTCGGTCCGACGTACTTAGCTACAGGACGCTCAATTCGATAAAGCTCTAACGGCACTGTGTCGATTCGTGGCCATTGAGGACAGGTTCAGGAGAAGAATAGCGGCAGGCTTGGCCCGCGGACTTCATCCAGGATGCCGACATCTCAGGGACAACTCAGCATGTTCGACGACAAGCACAAATCAGAATTGACCTTCTCATGTAAAATTCCATTTGTATCCAACAAAGTAGAATATTCCAGGAACAATTAGGGCAGGTAGGGGTAGAATGGGGATAAATGACTGAGTAGATGACCCCTCGCCTCCCTATAAAAGTAGAAGGCGTACCCCTTTGTAAGGGTTCGAATTCTGATCATTTCTTGCTACAGTAAACATATATTGTCCTCCCTTGGTATCGCCATCGTTTGTTCCATTTCGTGTTCGGTTTCCGAGTACGCTCTCGAACCAACACGGTTAGTTAGTCAGATCGAGTTAGCTTTGGGCCTGGTTGGAGTCGGACTAGTTTAGGTCCAGCCTGGACTCGTGGTGGCTGGCCTGCGTACCAATAATAGCCAGGGGCAACGCCCATGTTAGTTAGACTGGATTTTATTTTGTGTTTTCATCTAGGGTTTTCCTCAAGAGAAGCAGAGGGTGATTCCTCTCCGGTCTACCTTGTCGATCCTCGTCGGATTGTGTGGAGTGCGTGATCGAGCCCCCTGTGGTTAGGGCACGTCTTGGATGATCCCTATAATTATCTATCTTTGCTACTGCAATTATCTGTGATCGTTGGGCACGGCTTGGAATTTCTTTGGCTGATTATTGCCGTGAGTTTTCCTATTGGATATTTCGTTGAGATTTATCAAGTGCCGCTGTTGTCATTGGTTGGCCGATTAAAATATTCCTAGCTACACTTGATCGTGAGGCTTCATTTTGTATTGAGACTATCGGTTTTATTGTTACTGCTACAATATCCTCCGAGAGAATCTACTCCAGCTTAAGTAGTTCTTAATCAAGGTGCCATCTACGTATTGCACAGCTATATAATTTCAGAATTATATTTTCTTGCTGTCAATTTGTAGGATCGAAGCCCTCTAATATAGCTACCAGAGGGGGTGAATGATAGCAAAACTCGCAGCGGAAAACTTTTCACCCTGAAAAACAGATTCTGGATGGTCCACTAAATCATGTGTCGTTCTTAGACATTAACTCCTAAAGTCGTGATCTTTTGTCAGCAAATAACTTATCAAATTGTGAAACTAACCCAAAAAGAATCACGTCGATCCGAGGTCTAGAACTCCAGATATAAAATAAACAAGCAGGTAACGTCGGATGGTGTCGTGAATTAGCCGAGCCCTAATTTCGAGATTAAACAAAAACTAATTAGGGCTAACCAACTAAACTTTTCAGATCAATAGCTTAAAGCCTAAGCACGGTTTCGGATGGATCAAAACAAGTCTAATCACGTTGAACAACAATTCAATCTAAAACCAAAACCGTAGATATGAATGAGCATGCAAAGCAATGAGCGGAGAGGGAAGCGAGATTACCAACACATCAATTTGCAAACCTTAATCTTTATTGCATCAAAGATGTGTTCAAAAGATGTTTACTCAAGCATCCATACAAAGATCTCCACGAGATCCAAAACCCTAGACTCCCTCTAGGAAAAACAGAAAGCCACTGTCGTCAAAAACCCTCTCGGTCAACCACCAAACCGATCGGCCTCCTTCCTTTTTATCTCGACGAGTCCGACGCCTGCACCTGGGCATGGGACCCTCCTTTTTCTCCGGTGCAACACCAGCAGATAGTCGTGTCCAACCTGGACACTAGGACCCACGTGAGATCACAAACACAACTAGGCCGTCCTGGCCTCTATCGGACTCAAAACCACAAGGCCGTGTCCAACACCAGCTACATGCATGCACACATGCATGCACATATCCTGTACGCTCCACCCACTAATCAATTAGCTAACCACAAGCTAATTAACTAGCCAAAACACGTGACCACAACTGGCCACTCCAAAACCAACACATCTCCACGATGTTTAGCCTAGCTCCTGCTCGCACACACGTGCCAGCAACCATGCGTCCACGACGCATATCCGGCGGCCACGCCGCCCTCTAATCAGAACGCTGGCAGTACCGTTTCGATCAACATCATCCGTCGACACCGAGACACATGCTCGCACATCGACAAGTCCTCACATGCATAGTTCTCTAGCCCGAACGTCCCGCGTGACATACTTGACCAATAGGACCTCAGTTCCTCCCTGAACTTAGTCCCGAAACCTCAGTTCCTCCCTAACCTAGTTCCAGTCCGTCACCGACTACGCTCCGCCTCAAGCAACACCTGCACATGAACAAACACGCAACCGCGTACGAGCACAAGTCCACGACTTGACTCAGATCAGTCCATGCAACCCCACTCACACGAGTGTGTCACATCAATATCAAAACACCTACACTACACCACGAGTGTATCCAATCAAACATGCTATCACAAGCATACCAAAATCTGCTACCACGAGCACAACACATTAGCAAATATCACCCTATGCCGATTATGCTAATCACTTTGCAATGCCAATTTCAATATAAACCAATTTTTCATCACATATGATCTCACAATCCCCCCTTCTGATAGCTATATTAGAGGGCTTCGATCCTACACAATTATTAAAAATATTCAGAGAAGACATATTCGACTAGTCAGTACCATGAAAGATTGGGCCAAAATATCCAGACATCGTACGCTTGTCCTTATCAAAATGGGTGTGCCACTTTAGTACCGGTCAAAAACACCACCCGTCC
The DNA here is from genome assembly GCA_015476505.1 of Urochloa ruziziensis. Classification (NCBI taxonomy): domain Eukaryota; kingdom Viridiplantae; phylum Streptophyta; class Magnoliopsida; order Poales; family Poaceae; genus Urochloa; species Urochloa ruziziensis. The sequence goes on along the minus strand of CM027119.1, from coordinate 61,464,932 downwards.
TAAAAAAAATCAGCGCTCCCACCAAGTCTTTTTATCTCCCCGGCCTCCGTCCTTTACCTAATCTGCCTTATCTCTTCTTTCTCTCCCCTCTCCTCTCCTCACGTTTCTTCTCTACCTTATCTCCTCACAGATGGATCCCGGCGGTGGGATGTTGGCGCGGCCAGCGGGCGCGACGGGGCGCCTGGCTTGCGGGCCCGACGGGGCGCGCGGCGTGGCTGCCCGCGCTGCGGCCGGCGAGCGAGGCCGCCCGGGCGGGCCTCCCAGGTCGCTTGCGCGGCGGGCGCGTGGGGACCTCCACTGGCAAGCGCGGCCGTGCGGGCAAGCCTCCCATGCCGAGTGCGAGCGCGGGCACAGCCGCCGGTGGGCAGACGCGCGGGGCCCCACCGCGGGCGAGCTCGGGCGCGGTCGATGGCGGGCGGACGCGCTGCGGCGAGCGCGTGCACGGATGGTCGCCACCCCATCTGAACCTCTTCTTCTCTGTTGAGGTGGGTTCTTCAATTTCTTCTCCTTCTGATTTGTTGCTTGATTTCTATTTGACATCGATTCTTCTTTGAATTTGCAGGAAGAAGATCGATGAGATTGTAATTTTTTTGATGATTCATGTGGGAGGTCGACGGTGTAAGCAAAGCTATCTATGGAGTTTGTAAATTTTTATGGTTCGTGTAAAATGTGTGTTAGCAATGTATGATAGTGATTTTGTGATATGTATTCTTGTGATCTTATGAAATTTATGGTTGTGATTGTGATGTGATTTTTTGATTGTGATGTGATTTTGATTGTGATGACCGCTGTGGGAGAGAAAGGAAAGGAAAGGAAAGAAAAGAATAAAAAAATAAAAGGAAAAGGAGGGAGAGGTGGAGGAGGAGGTGGCTGTGTGGGGGTTGATGGGCCAGCCGGTACTAAACGGAAGCACGTTAGTACCGGCTGCTTGTGACCGGTACTAACGTGCGGCACGTTAGTGCCGGACCTTTAGTACCGGCCACAGTGACTGTGACGAACCAGATTTTCGTAAGGTCCACCTCGTTTAATTTTTAGCCTATGGTTCGTCGGTTTTACGCAGAAACAAAATAGAGAGCAAAATAAAAATAAAACTCCAAACTATTTACATACGTACCTTGCTTGACGTCATTAGGCTTGACGTTCAGTGTCATCGTCGAATGAATAGATGTCAATGTAACGAAGGGGAACGACGTCGGGCTCCAAATAAACCTTTAGTCGCTGACCATTCACCACATATTGATCTCCTTTGATATCCATGATCGTCAGCGCTCCTGTAGGTGACACCGAGTGTACGACGTACGGTCCATCCCATTTGCTTTGTAATTTTCCTTTGCCAAACAATTTAAATCTTGAGTTGAAAAGCAGGACCTTGTCTCCTTCTTTAAATTCTTTCTTTTGTATCCTCTTGTCGTACCATCGCTTCATTCTTTCTTTGTAGATGCTTGCACTGTGATAAGCTTTTAATCTTGTTTCTTCGAGCTCGCTTATCTGAATTCTTCTCTTGACTCTTGCAGCATCCACGTCAAGATTCATCTCTTTAATCGCCCAATAAGCCTTGTGTTCTAGCTGAACAGGCAAGTGACATGTTTTTCCATAGACGAATTGATATAGGGTCATACCTATGGATGTTTTATGCGCTGTTCTGTATGCCCATAATGCTCCGTCTAGCTTCTTTGCCCAGTCTTTTCCTCCTTTGAATACTGTCATTTTTAGAATATCTTTGATTTGTTTATTTGAGGTTTCAGCTTGGCCATTTGTCTGAGGATGATATGCAGTAGAAACTCTATGTTCAATCCCCAGCTTCGATAAACATTTGCCAAAGTCCTTGCTAGTGAAATGAGATCCTCCATCACTTATCAATATCGTCGGTACTCCATATCGAAGGAATATAACCGTCTTTATCATGTTGATTGATTCTTCTGTTGATGCCTTCCGACATGGGAGTGCCTCCACCCATTTTGACACATAATCGACCATCACTAGGATGTGTTCGAACCCATGCAAATTAATGAAAGGTCCCATGAAGTCTATGCCCCAAATATCGAATAAATCAATTTGTAAATTATAATTCAGCGGCATTGCATTCCTTTGCGATATATTTCCCGTCCGCTGGCACTCAGGACAAGTTGCAACATACCTCTTTGCATCCTCGTGCATCTCTGGCCAATAAAATCCACTAGCCCATACCTTCGCTTGTGTTCTGAAGTGCCTGTAGTATCCTCCATACTCAGATGTGTGACACTTCTTCAATATTTCATTTCTTTCTTCTCTTGGTACACATCTTCTTAGCACTCCATCTTCTCCATATCTGTATAGGTACGGGGCATCCCAATAATACTTTTTCTTTTCTGCTTCGACCCTTCTTTTAGAGTTTCTGTCCAAATGATCCATGGGAACTCCTTTTAGAGCTCTAATAATATCTCCTATCCAATTATTTCTATCAAAAACTCTGTACAGATGATCATCTCTCATTCTATCTTATCTTCAATAGGCTCAAGATTATCGCCCTCTCGATTCATTCTTGACAAGTGGTCGGCTACAACATTCTCTGTATCTTTCTTATCTCTAATATCCACATCAAACTCTTGTAACAAGAGAATCCATCGAATTAATCTCGGTTTAGCGTCTTTCTTTGCCAGAAGGTACTTAATTGCAGCATGATCAGTGTAGACGATCACTTTCGAATTAACTATGTATGATCTGAATTTTTTGAAAGAAAATACCACGACGAGCAATTCTTTTTCAGTAGTAGCGTAGTTGACTTGTGCCCAACCCGACGAGGCGAGCGATGCGCGAGCGTGTGGAGCTTCCCTTTTTTCCCACACACATAGCTTGGATGAGTAGAGACAACCTCCATATTTATGTTGGCCACCCCACTCCTCCACTAGCAATGTGGGACTAAAGAGTTGCACCTGTTCCACTACTTTCTCATGCATACATAGGCCTTTGAGATTTATTAGAAATTCTGAAATTTGTTCATGGACCAAGCCCAAAATTCCAGCAGTTCTTGAGCTAGAGCTACCGCCTAGAAGAGATTGAGGCACGTATTTTTTAAAAAAATATAGCAATAAATAATTTTATATTTATATGCACGTGCCACAAGCGCAGGTTCTTTCTTTCGATCTTTTCTTTTTGTTTGATTTGATTTGGCTTAGTACACCGTTTTAGTGTAGATAAAGGAACAATATTTCATCTTGAATTAAAGCTTTCTTTATATTAATAAATATATACCATGAAAATGTATTTTAAAAATCTAGTAAACAATAATATTAGGTTTGGTAATTAAGCTTAGTACACCGTTTTAGTGTAGATAAAGGAACAATATTTCATCTGAATTAAAGCTTTCTTTATATTAATAAATATATACTATGAAAATGTATTTTAAAAATCTAGTAAACAATAATATTAGGTTTGGTAATTAACACTTCTATATCACACATATTAGAATATTTAATAAAAAAACTTAACTCTTATGGCAATTATTTATATTCAACAATTTATGACATAGCATAGTCATTTAGCGTCAGCGATAAAAAATAATCAATAACCAAAAATCACTTAAGAAAAAGAATCCATTTCCAAACTCCAGCCGTATATGCCAATCTACATTGAACTAACTTTACAAAACAAAAGATATTAAGGCAGCGGAGATTATCAATTTGAGAAAATTAAACACCTAACAGGAAAAATTTCTAGTCACCTCAACACATAGTTTCATCATAATAGAACTTGAAAGCACAGTGGATTACTTCCTAAAGTCAGTGTTGTTTATTATTACTTTTATAACACTCAGTGTGCTCACGAGTTCACCAATTCATCATCTCTATCACAGATTCACTGTCAATATATAATGGTTACAGGGGCAACATTTTTCGATTCTCTGTGCATAGCCATAGCATGAGTATGGCATCCTTTGTATTGATGACATGTAAAAGGAGCGGATCCTGCAGGAATGCTTATTTCCTCAATTCATACTGATCCTGCAGGAATGCTTATTTCCTCAATTCATACTTGCACTTCAGCAACATACAGCGGTCACACCAACTGGGGGTTCTTCTGCATAGTAAAGTTGAATAAGTAATAGGATTCTCCATTATGTCATGATGCAAGGGGATAAAATTAATCATATAAGATGTCCTTGCAGATCAGCAACAGTATCTATTAGAAGAATATCGTTCATGTTGTGAGAAAATTTCACTCCTTTACTCTGCAGCTCACTAAATCAAGCCATTACGCTATAGCAGAATGGAAGAGAGGCTAAATGATAGAAACCAAGCAACTGAGAGCATCTGCATAGAATTAAACATATAAGATTTCTTAAAAATCACTCTAGGCATGTAAACAAATTAGAAATTGAATGACATGTTAAGTTGGCCTCTTTTTTAATATACCACATAACTAAATCCAAACAAAATCAGATAGCAATTAAAAAGGATTACCCTATAATTAACCTGGTTTCTGCCATTTTCCATTGTTCAGATGATCCTAAGCAATATTAGTTTGAGTCTGATTTAGATATGTGCACATAGCCATATTTTTTCAAATGTCACTGATAAAAAATATAGCCCCACACAGAACGACGTACTGGAGCCCAGTAATTAGTATTGTTTTGAGCAACTATGATGTGAAAGAATATACCGAAGAAATGACGTTTTAGAAACCTTTCCATCCCCTCCTTTAGAAATCCAATGTACAAACTGATGATCTGCGAGAAGAAAAACAAAATCATAAAGCGTGGTAGTTGTATGTTCAACAATTCTATCGATTATAAATATCCACTTATTTTCTGTAAACACACAGTTCCAAAGCAATTCCTCTGCAGCACCATCTTTCACAAGCTTCTCTCACTATTTGAGCAATCTACATAGTAAAGAAATAATATAAGAATGTATGAGCTAGTGTTTTACCACTCCATTTAACATCTCCATCGTCCAAAACAGCCCTTACATTTTTTAATCGACATCTGTGTCACATCAAACTGCCTTCTCAGTCCTGTTTAGAAATTTGCAGCAGGCCGCCAATATCCTGTTGCCCTTCACACAAAAAATAAACACCTTATCACATTTAATTTTTTTAGAAAAGTACAAAAACATACAGTCCAATTTTAGTGTGTTACCGATATTTTAACACCTTCATCCAATCATCCATCAGCACAACCATAAATCCCTCAATGGATCTTCAGAAACCAATTTGAAATATCAACCAGAGACTACCAGGACCCCCTCCACATTTCCTAACAGTAGAGGAACTGTATCATGACAGTAAGGGTCAGTTTGGTTCTACCAGCTAGCCTCGCCTTGCCTTGCCCGCACAGAAACCAGAGTTACAAACGAGTTTGGTTTGCTTGCCTTGCTGCCTCGGGGCCTGTGCAAGCAAGCATTTTCATGCTGAAGCGAGGGAGCCGGATCAGCTCTCTGACGCTGGCAAGGCAAAGCTTGCCTGACAAAGCAAGGCCAGGCAAGGCTGTTTCTGCAACCAAACTGATCCTAAGAAGGAATCACAGGAGTAAATAAACATACATAGTTTCCATTGGGTAAATATGAATCCTCAAGCAACAAGTACAATATTCTGTTTTATTATATTTCAGATATTTTTCTTACTGTTTGAATGCTACCAATATTGGATCTGGCTTTAAGGGATTCAACAGCTTGATCATACTACCCCTTCCAACATGTAAGTAGAGCTTCATCCTGTAAATTGTATTATTTTAATTAGGCAATATACAAAATAACAACACTTCAATGATTGTAACAAGAGATAAAATTGACCGAAGGCGATCATTAAGAAACTCACTGCTAGTAGTCAGAGGGAAGGTAACACTGGACACTCGTAGCGAAAATAGACAGAGCATGTGGAAAATGCTTTTAAGAAATTCCAACTGCATAGTTCAACAACCAAAAGAACAGTCTCTCTTGCACATGTGTTCTCTGCAGGCTACAGGTGTACAGATATCACCAAGCATCAGCAAGGGCAGTAATAACCAAGCATTATTTAGGGACATTATGTCAGAGAGAATTTTGTGGATCGCCTGGCTAACAGAGATACGGTTTTTCCCATCTAAATTTTTCAGTGTTCACATTGATAGTCAGCAAGGAGCTAAATCAAACAATATAAACTTTTATCTATACTTATAAGATTCATTCCAAAACATCATGCTTATGAAGGTAACTTGACACCTCGGTTTCTTGAACATAGGAATTCTCTTTAGTATAGAAATTTCTTGAACGTGAGATTTTGCTATAAAATTGTTGGAAAGAAATAATTATATCAAGTCATACTCTAAAGGTTTTCTCACCATCAATTACTCAAAATTCAATCAGACATGCACACAAAAATGCCAGTACTATCCTGATGTGAAGCATTCACTGAGAAATAGAAACACAAACCACAGAAATAGAAAGACCCAGGATTGCAATAGAAAGCTTACCAATTTAGGAATCAGGGTGCTGGAAATTCCTGTACTGAGCCTCTGCATCATCGAGGAGCCTATCGATCACGTCAAGGTTATCCTGCAACAAAAAAGCCACACGCGAAATCCAACATCACAACAGAATTTCAGATCGAGGCGCAGTGAAGAATCAGCACAAGGAATGGGTACCTGCTTATGCCTAAGCCGTCGCGGACCACCGCACACCTGCCGACCGACGTCCTCCTCGCTTGGGCCCACATGCGCCGCCCCAAGCACGACCGCAGGCCGCACACCCGCCGACGCCCTTCTCGCGTTAGGGGTTGGATCCACACAGCGCGGAGCCGCCCGAGCACGTGCGCGGCAGGCCCCGACGGCCGGCGGCATCCCCAGGAAGGTGCTGCGCCTCCTCGAGCAGGTGAACAGGCCGCGGCCGCCTCGCCCCCTCGCCCATGGCGTCGTGTCCATGGCGCCGCGCGCATCGCTTCCCGCGGCGGCTGGATCTGAACCCTAGCGTCGGCCGGAGCTCGCGCGAGGAGGAAGTGGTGCGGACGACGCACGAGCCAGCCGCGTCGCCCTTGTTTCGCCGCGCCACCGCGGGGGGCGACCGCGCGAGCCAACGGCCCTGTCCCGTACTCCCGTTTAGCCTCTCTGCCGCCCCCCGATTGGCCGCTCCGCCGCGCGGGCCGGCCGCCGCTCCCACTCCTGCCGCTTCGCCCCCAGCCCAGACCCCCGCACCGCCGCCCAGCGCGCGCTCCGTCCCGAAGCCCGGGCTCTCCAGCCGCCGCGAGGGATTAGGAACGAGGAGTGGAGGGGAGAGGCGGCGCCAAAGGATGGGGACGGACGGGATGGGATTGATGCGGCAGAGAAAAGGAAGGGAAGACGTGATTTATGGGCCCGGGTCGGCGTGGGTACGCGGGCGGGTAAGCAATCTCGCGGTGAGTTAAACTTTTCATTTTCATGGGATTCATTTTCTATCTTGAATTTTTACACAGGCGTCCAATAGGTCTACCGTTTTGATGGCTATCAGGTGGGTCCTCTGTGAAGGATACAGAGAGTTTTTCTAGGTGAAAATTATTTTCAATTGTTTAGGATACAATTCAAAGTTAACGTTTACATTTCAGGTATATCTCAATTCAATATTCGGTTTTGACGAGTTTTTGATGTCTTATTCGAGTTCAAATATCAAATCGTGAGTTTTTAGCCTGTGTGCATTTTAAGGAAGCACGTAGAAAAAATGATTTCTTTCCCCACTTTAGATGCGCACGTGTGGATGAGATGTTTGGTGCTTAAAGTGGCCAAATAAACAAGGCAGTTAAGCTTAGGATGATGCTACACGGAGGCCGGCCTCCCTTTGACCTTAACGCGAGCCCTCCCCTCCCCCCCCCTCCCGGCCCCCACGCGCGCTCCTCTTTCTCCTCCCGCACGCGCGCTCTCCTCCTCCCGCACGCCTCCTCTTTCTTCTCCCCCGCGCGCGCTCCCGCACGCCTCCCTCCCCCCGCGCGCCGCCGCCTCCCCCTCCCCCACCCTAACCTGGCGCGCGCCCTCCCCCGCACGCCGCCGCCGGCCAACGCGGCCGAAACCCTAACCACTCCGGCGAGCTTCCCCCGCCGACGACCACCGGCGTCCTCAGATCCGCCGCCGTCCGAGCTCCATGCCGACGATCTCCACCGGATCCCCCTGCCGCAGTCACTGCCCTCCGCCGCCGGCCGCACCGCCTCCGCCGCCTGTCGATCCGCCGCCCCCAACCTCCCTTCCTCTAGATCCGGGGGGGGGGGGGGGGGGGGAGGGGGGAGGAGTTACCCCCGGCAACCCCGGGCCCTAAAGGCCGCCTCCTCCGCCGCCTCTCCCGCGGCCGGCGGCGTCCCCGTCGCCCGCCGCCCAGCAACCCACCCCTCCCACCCCGCATCGCGAGGAGGAAGAAGAGGGGCCTCCCGTTAGCGCTATCGGGAGGCCGGCCTCTGTTTAGATTTTGCGTTAAGGTTATGCCTTGAAGTTCACAAATCACAACTCATGCTCGAGAAGAAATATTGAACGTAATTACAAGTCGATTCTTTGAAAGGATATATGACGAGCTTGAATCTTCACAGCCACCAAGCATAAAGATTCATGTACCAAGGAAGACATTTAGCGAGGTAGTTTTGAAAACTATACCAAAACGTAACGTTATGCAAAAATGAAAAATATGTGATATAGGAAATCTTTGGTAGTTCCAACGTTCTTGTGGCTATACCTATACGTGCCTAGCCTAAAAGATATTCCAAAGTGGTAACTAAACATGATATCTTAATCAAAGCATGTAAATTTCTTATAACTTGATATAAAATAACTCTTTAAAGAACAACAGCAGCAATGCCAAAAGAAGCAGAGGAAAACAAAACCCTTTTCTTTTTTTTTGAAAGCTTATAAAAGCACCCTTTTCTTTGCCGGAGACACTGCGAGTCGAATTGATAAAGCGGGTTTGTTCACCAACCGTCGTCCCTGCGGCTGCTCAATTAAGCCCGTGTTTAGTTTCCATCTAAAATTTTTTCACCCATCACATTAAGAATCTTAGATGCATGAAGTACTAAATGTAGACGAAAAAAGTGAAAAGTTATATGGATAGGCTGTAAATCACGAGACGAATCTAATGAGCCTACTTAATCCAGGATTTGCAACAGTAATGCTATAGTAACCATCCGCTAATTATGGACTAATTACCCTCTAATTACCATCGTTAGATTCGTCTCGAGATTTCCACCCTATCCATATAACTTTTCACCTTTTTTGTTTACATTTACTACTTCTAAATCGGTAAAATCAAAACCCAAAATCTTTTCACGAAATCTTTTCGTGAACTAAACAACGCCTAAAAAAACGCGCGGGCAGCCCGTGCCGTCCCACGTACAGCCCAGCAGCCCACGATTCGCCCGCCCGCATCGACAAATACTACCAACCCAAGCAACCCCCGTCCTCCTTCCCAACAAGTCCCCCAACCCCACCTCGCCTCTCCCCTCCCCAAACCCTACACCTCGCCCCACCCCTCGGGACTTCGCCGTCGTCCCCGCCGCCCAACCCCATCGCGCCGCCCCGACCCCGCCGCGCGGGCCAGGGACCGCCTCCCTCCTAGCGGAACCGTGCCGTGCGGCTGGTCACGCGGACGGACGCCCCCCGCTCGGCGCCGCCCGCCGCCGCATTTGATGTCTCCCACCTGCGACCTCGGCTTCCTCTGGCCCCGGTCGCAGAAGAGCTCCGAAGAGGTTCCCCTAGCGGCCACTTCCGGCGCCCAGAGATTGGCCTCCCCACCGCAGCCGAGATGAGTGGCGGCGGCAGCAGCAGTGGCAGCGGCGACAAGGTACGCATCCGCTCCTCATCCCGCCTGCGTGTTTGCATTGGCATCGTTACGGCGTAATTGCGTGGCTTAACTCACGGTACTGCTTGTCCCGCTGCCTTGGCCGTGGCGTGGCGCATTAAAATGCGCAGGGGGTGGTTGAAGGTTGGGGTTCGAGTTAGTTGATTGGATAGTGTATTTGTAGTATTTGGCATGACGATTCAATGCTGCTGCGTGTGTGTGAATCATCCCTGCGTTACTAGAGTGCATAAGCAGTTACTATTGTATTGGACTATCTGTTCACTCATCTTGGATGTTAGTAGGTGATCATAGATCGGTGCTTAAGATAACCCTTGCTGTTAAGGTGTTCGAGTACAGCACAAGTTCTGCTGTAACTCAAAGTAAAAATTAAAAGTTTCCTCGAATGCATAGAGAGCTCCTTTGGATCTCAATACAACTAGTTCGAGAAGCAGTAGATTTTCTGCGGCATGATTTATGTTAACAATCAAAGTTGCCCAAGTTGTCCTGTTCTTTTACTTGTCTTGTTACCTCTGTATGTGATGCAGATGTTGCTGTTTGGGTCCTTTACAGAGGACGAGACTAAGTTATTCCAGGGTCAGCCTCTCAAAAGTCCGACTAAAAATGTGAACAGAACATGGGAACTACCAGAGATCCAGTTTGGCTCGCTCAACTTTTCAGTGCTGAGTTTACAGAAAGAATCAAGCCCTATTTCTAAAGGTGCTGTTCTTACTCCAAAATCAGCAGATGCTCAGAGCAGTGCCATTACAAAGGAGAATGCGTGCAGTAACAAAAGGGAAGCTGTAGGATCTAGCTTTCCGAATGGCGGACCAGTTCTGGCTAATGGATGCCCCCCTGTGAATGTTACTCCTAACAATGGTGTATTAGAGAGTGTGAAGAAGGTGGAGGCTGTTGTTCCTCCAGTTGTGCAGCCTGCCAGAAACATCAGCTTAGCAGCACCACATGCAGTGCCAGAGGTGGACAAGGGTGGCATCAAATCCACTCAATGCAAAAAGTTAGATAAGGAAAAGGAAATAACTGAAAATGGAAGCCCAGTTGTTGTTACACATGTTGTTGCAGCAACAGCAGACGAGGCAGTCACAAGCTTAAAAGAGAGGGCCTCTCAGAACATGCCATTGCTTCCCCATGGTTTGAGGAACACAGGAAATATTTGCTTCTTGAATGCAACTTTGCAGGCGTTGCTTTCGTGCTCGCCTTTTGTCCATCTTTTACAGGATTTGAGGAATCGAAATATACCTAAGGTACCTAAACATATCAGCGTGATGTAATTTTGGTGCTTATTTGATTTCCTTTCTTCTCAGCAGTCCTTTCATTTTAGGTTGGCTACCCAACACTCAGTGCATTTGTTGAGTTCATCTCTCAATTCGATGTGCTTGATGAGTCAGTTATGAAGAAAAATGAGAAGGCTGTTACAGTTGCTGCAAAACCACTTAATCCTGCCATGTTTGATGCCGTTCTCAAAAACTTCACACCAGATGTGCCGGCTGGAGTATCTGCTCGGCCAAGGCAAGTGCTTGTTTGTTCCACACTTAGGCATGTTTTTTCTTTATGAGAAAGTAAGCAAAAAACCTGAAATTGTGGATGCTGTTCCTGCTAACTAATGTAGCAGTTAGTATTATTCTGCTGTCACGAGGCTGTACTCTCATCAAGTCTAGCAAGTGGCAAAACCTGGATAGCATATTCATAGTTTTTAGCCTATCACACCAGTGCTATTATATAACTTGACCATTCTATATCCAGAACTAAATTTTGCATATCTATGTTGGAAGCTATGCTTACAATCATGGTCACATACAATCATTTTAGGAGCTCCCAAATTGCCCGATGACATTTTTTTGGTCCTGATAATAGGCATTATCTTTGTTATTGAGTTTATCGTGGCAGTTGTTTGTATAGACACTTAGACAGTGTGCATGCTGTTATCTGTTTACTTATTTGTTTTTTTGTTAATGTCAAGTATAAATCGTTATCTCCCTTGCAATGAAGCTTTTGTTTCAGTCTGTGATGCTATACACTTCTGTGTTCTGCAGGCAAGAAGATGCTCAAGAGTTTTTAAGTTTTGCCATGAATAGAATGCATGATGAACTACTGAAGCTTAATGGCAATGGTTCAAATTCAAAGGAGGGTATGGTTGTTTCTAATGCTGATGATGATGCTTGGGAGACTGTTGGACGAAAGAACAAATCTGCTATAGTTAGAACTCAGAGTTTTGTTCCCTCTGAGCTAAGTTCTATCTTTGGCGGGCAACTTCAGAGTGTTGTGAAAGCTGCAGGTAATTTTGTCTTGTCCTTGTTTCTTTTGGGTTTCATCTGAGCCTACCCCAACTTGCTTGGGACCAAAGGCATTGTTATTGTTGTAGCTATCTATATGTAATAGCCTTTTGGACAGTTGCACTTTTTTCCTTTATTTGTTATATATATGCCTGCATCATACTCCCATGGAAACAATTTTAGAAACATTTTATAATCAAATCCCAACTCAGCAAACCCTTCTTTATCGGATTTTTTAATGTGTGGTTAACAACTCTGATTGTTACCTTTTGCCTCCTGTGTACGCTGACATCACTTTTTTCATCTCTACCCAGTAAGAGCATTCCATTGTCAATTAAGCCTGTTTGTGTTGGATCTTTACTAGAATGGTGAAAAAGAATTTAGAACTATTCTATGTGCTAGGTCGCTTATCAAGTTATTATTATTTACATAATCCTGCATTGTTGTGATTGCCATTGAAGTTTTCCTGATATTGCATGACAAATGTCTATCAGTAATCAGTGCTGGCCTTTCAATCCTGTAAGTTAAAAGAGCTCCATTCTTTGCTTCTATTTCTCCTACTGGATGACATCAGTATAAGCATTTGTTGGTAACTATAGGGTTCATTTCATCTTCTCATGTTTGAGTAGGCCCACTTGTGCTGTTTCCTATCAACCTTCTCACGCTTGTGTACTTTCTTTGCACCTGCCAGGCAACAAAGCATCAGCTACTGTTGAGCCGTTCCTACTGCTCCATCTTGATATATTCCCAGAAGCTGTTCAGACACTCCACGACGCACTTCATCTTTTCTCTACTCCTGAGTCTTTGGAAGGATACAGAACATCTTCTGGAAAGGTAGCTGCCTTGCCACCTTGTGTTTCTTAATTGATCTTGAATTTCATTACACAATACAAGTGAATAAGTGATGCTATCCATGAGTATCATGCAGTGCACTTTGCTTGCGAAACTGCTTGTGGAGACAAAATTGCAAAAAATGTCTTCTTGTTTGTTTTACAAGAGGCATGCTTACAACTTTTTTCAGAGTTGTACCTTTTAGTCAGTACTTTTGTCTATTTGATTGTTTGTCTTTCGAAATTGCTATAAAATAAAGTTATTTGATGTTGGTTTTCTACACTTAGTTTATTTTCAGTGCAACAATGCATCTCTTGTTTCATAAAATAGGTGCAGTAACTTGTTGCAATCAGCTACAGTTATAATGTAGTAGCATACTTGATCTTGCAGGCTGGTTTGGTGACGGCTAGAAAATCATTCAAGATACAGACGCTTTCAAAGATAATGATACTGCACTTGAAGAGGTTCACTTATGGAAATCATGGGAGCACTAAACTCTACAAGCCACTCCTCTTCCCTCTCCAGCTGACCCTTAATCGTGATCTGCTGAGCTCACCGTTATCAGAGGTGATAATTTTCTGGACATGCCTCTGTAAATGTTTCTTCACTATATTTGTCAATATCTTCTATTGGATCAATGGTTTGCATGTGCAGGCATGCTTTTATGTCTCTAGTTGCTTCTGCTGTCCTATTTGTTTGGCATTTGGGATCAGTATAAGCATGAATTAAGTTTGTACAACAATCTCTGTATGCAAATGCACTTGAGGCAAATTTATGTGGTCATCACATTGAAATGACATTGCTGTTTGTCTTCATATGCAGGGTAGAAAATATGAGCTTGTTGCGACCATCACTCATCATGGGAGGGACCCGTCCAGGGGGCACTACACTGCTCATGCAAAGCATGCCAATGGGCAGTGGCTTCAGTTCGACGATGATGCCGTCGCTCCTGTGGGCCAGAACGAGGTCTTGCATGACCAAGCATATATCCTGTTCTACAAGCAACTCTGAAAGTACTACGCAGTTGATTAGTAGTCCTTATTGCTGCTGCTTAAACAGCCAGATATACTGTCTAACTATGGTACTGTTAATGTAGCTGCTGAGTAGCCGCAGAGTATCGTGTTGACTGTTGAGCACCCTGGTTGCCTGTGCTTATTATTTATATATGCTTGGTTGCATAGAGAGGGGGATTTTTGTTCAGCCCATTTTGAGGTCCTGTAAAATTAAACTGCGCATCATTGTAATGATCAGCAAAGTAATCATGGGATGTTAATCGTGGTCACACCTGTCGCTTGCAAACTGCTGGAATGGTTGTGCATAGAATAGTTCAGGATTGGTTGGAGACAAGACATGATGGTTGGAGACAAGACATGATGTCTTCGTTAGAGAATGTCAAGAGATGCAAGGCATGGTTAGCTGTTGCATGTGCTTTGCAAGCATGATTAGCCTGTTAGGAAAGCTTCAAATTATTTCATTTAATGGTGGCATAGCCCTATCATGCAGTCCTCTAGCCCTTGAAGGCAACATACGAAAGGAAGTTGTGAAGTTAGTATGGTTTCATCAGAGTCAACTTTCTTTGTTTCGCAAAGTTTTTCTTATGTGATTCAACATAATTTCTGCGCCCACAGAAATTTGGCTCCCCATGTTTTTTTTAACAAAGCAAGGGTGTTGGTTGTTAAAAGTTGAAACAAATGTTCCACAAGCCATGAGACGATGAGAGGAAGTATAAAGATAGCAACGAATGGACTGAACTGATTCTTGCACCAGGCAATCCGATTTGGCAAAACTTAGTGTAGTAAAATGCACTTTTGTATTCTTACTTTTAACTGCATCGTTTAGGCTCAACTTGGCAGCCAGTGCAGCTGTGGCAGTCAATAGGTTTCTTTCTTGATTCTCAGAATTTTTGTAGCATTGTCGAGCAAGCAAAAAAATCAGTGGTTCATCATAAGTAGAAATTCATAACTAGTCACTAGACAGTAGATGCAGACGGCAGAGACCGGTAGGCATCCAAAAGGCCATCTCGAAAGTTGCTCATGTTACTGCTTGGCTTCATGTAGGATCTTGATGCCTTAACAACTCAGTGCCATCTGCACTCGATAAAAGCAAAGCTATCTGAAACAGAGTGAAACGTTAGGAAAACAGAGCGAGGCAGAGTGAAGCGTCCTAAAATAGACCAGGCACCAAAAGCAGAGCCAAATCCGTTGATAAATACTTCCATCCTGCAGAGATCAATTTGAAGCCGTTCCATCTAGCACCTACTGTACTTATCATTTGCTTGATTGCTGCGACATTTGAGAGATTCAAAGTAGCTTTCAATCCCTTTTGCGCAGCGACACACTGCTACCTTTCAGACACCACCTGATGCTGATACCACCCTATGTGTGTTAGTGTGTACCATCACTCTTACACTCATCACCATCTCCATCATCTTTTCCCAAGAACTAGAGATATAACATAAATCAAGTCTTACTTGACCAGCCGCTTGTAAACCTCTTACGATGATATTTGCATCGTCGAAGAGATAAGCAATTCAAGCAGAATCACCATCATCGCAATCAGAGAAACACGTCTGTGGACTCGAATTTCCAAACAGAGAGAGCTAACATTAGACTGCTTGCCATCTTATATGCAACAACATGAACAAGGGAGGAGTAGTAGTACATGATGATTGTACACCACTCCATATTTTTTTGCTTGCTTTTTTTTTCTCTTTTCTAGAACAGCTCGATCGACCTGACCTGACCTGAACTGAACACAAGAAAGAAACTACAGGGAGAGGAGAGCAGCAGACTCCTTGCCTGATTCTCTCATCCTCTCTTTTTTAGTTGTATACACAGAAACAGACTACTAGGCTTCGAAGTTACACTAGACAGCAGCGGCAGCAGCCATCGTGGTTCGCCAAGAGAAGTAAATTTTTAAGGCTCTCTAGCGAGGCTGGTGGATGGCGCGGCGCGCGGCGCCCCTGACGCCGACGTGCTGCGCGGGCTTGTGCTGCTGCTGGGCGGCGCGCGGCGACGGCGCGGCGACGACGGCCATGGGGGAGCCGAGGCTGACCGCCCTGAGCACGTCGAGGTCGTAGTACCCGGCGGCGGGCTTGGCGGCCTGGTGGTGGTCGGGGGTGTAGAAGAGGTCGTCGGTGTCGAGCAGGTCGACGGAGTCGTCTGGGAGGAGCGCGGCGACGTCGACGACGTCGGCTTCGTCGGGGAGCGCGAGCAAGGCGGCGTCGTAGGCGGCCTCGTGTTGCTGGTGCTGGCGGAACCAGTGGTCCCGGAACCAGGCGGTGGTCTTGACGAGCTCCCACCACTCGGGCGAGAAGTCCTCCACCTGCCTGTACGCCGCCGGGATGAAGAGCGGCGCGTTCGGGTTCAGCGACGACGATGCCATGGCCATGGTGCTCATCCTCCTCCTATGGTCTCAGCTCTAGCTAGCTCCTTTGTTTTCTACCTGGAAGAAGACAAGCACGGGAAGAAGGAAGCCGTCAGCTCCAGCAGAGAGCTCGTGCTCGTGCAACAGCAGCAGCATGATCCGATCGCCCGAGTTGAGCTCAGATCCGGAAGAGGAAATCGTTAACGTCGCAGATCTGAGAGAGCTTTTCTGGTGATGGTGCTTACCTTTTCCTCGCTTGCTTCTCTTTGCTTTGGACGTGCCGAGCGGACAAGGGAAATATCCCGTGCCGTGCAGTTTTCCGGTGGTTTTTGGGTGCCGAGCCGAGCCGTGCCGTGCCGCGGTGGGGAGGGGGGCGGGTGTTTATAGCCAAGCGCATAGCATAGGAGAGGCGCGGTGCGACGCCGAGGCGCGCCGAGCCGTGTGGTCGGCTTCGGCGTGGGTGGGGCCGGAAGGCGCGGATGGGGACTGGTCGGCTTGGCCTTTTTTCTCCGCGCGGACGCGGTGTGGCCACTGGCCAGTGGGTGAACGGCTGGCCACCGGATTTTCTATGGGCGCTGTGGTTCGCGAGCATATGGTTGGTCTATGCCGGTGTGGTGGTGGGGGAGAGTAGTTTATGCGGGCAGGAAGGTTCCTGGATGATAAGGACGACACGAGCTAGGGGAGGTGGACGAGCGAAGAACGTGTAAACCGTGCCAACAGTCAACCGTGGGCGCCGTTGTGATTAGATAATTTGAGTTATGTGATAGCATTAACTTAGGCCATCTTTCATTTTTTTAAAAAAAAAAAGCTTAGCGGTCCTTTGAGGGAAAAATAAACAATCCAGATGTCGAGCATGCAGGTCCTAAGATGGATGAAGTGGTTACACGCATTTTAAACATGTAGCGGACAGTCTATACTATTACAAAAATACAAGCTCCTGGCCCAATAACCTTGATCTCAAATCTAGGTGAATGGTTTTGAACAAGACTACAAAGAACATAACATAGTTTAGACTTTAGACTAACCTACTAAGCAAACCGATCTTCCATACATTGAGCCATTATGTATGTTCATCACTATGCTTTGAGCTGTTAAATGGCGCGATTCTATCAGGCGCATACTTGGGAATCAACAAAATTTCACTATATTTAAGCTTTGTAAATTTGTTTGCGATCTTCATGTGTGTCTCCACTCAACCTGCTAGGTCCGCCCCTGGGCTCTATGCTTTCAGCTATTAAAAGGTGTCATCTCTAAACTTTTCGACATTAAAGGGTGTCTTGTCTCTATGTTTCCTACTGCGATAGGATGTCATCTAGCACGTGCTCATGTAGAGTGAGCCTAGATGTGGTACATAAAAAAAAAAGTGAGCCTAACGCCCGCACGATTCTTAAAAGAAGGTTTCCACCTTCCTAGCTTATTGGCTTATTGCTTGAACAATGTTGCATGATGTGTCGAATAGTGGTTTGCACGATAAAAGGTACGCTGATGAAGAAGTATACTCATTATCATGTATGAATCTGGCCAAATAAGATCTGGAACAACTTAGTCCATCGAATTAAATAATAATCAAGGACGTATCATACGGCATCAGGAACTAAATCACCACCATTAGGCCGGAATGGACCCAGCAGCGAGCACGCTAGAGACAAGATACGTCGCAATCCGAAACCGGCACGTCTCAATAAGCGCATAGCGTATAGTTAATTGCAAATTGATGATTCGGTAAAACGTTCTTTTTTTTAGCCAGTGGGGTGATGGCATCAAGACAAAGTAAGGGGCAATTGCCACTTTGATTTCCACGCAATCCGTCACCACTGATTTTTCAATATAAATGGCTTTTTGGAGTATATATGTAGAGGCATATGCGTTCAACGATTTTGATCGCCAGTACAGAGGAGTAGTCTGCTAGTCCTTGGTGTCTGATCTCGTGTCACCTTTCAGTTTTTCTGATTCAAAAGTCAATCTTAAAAAGGATACTAGAAGAAAGACGACGACCGTGCCGAAATAAGCCTGCTGACACATTCCATGGTCCAAACTTGATTCATGTTGTCATGTTGAAAAAAAAAATACATGTAGGCAGGGCTGTCTTTTTTCTTTGATTTGCAACTGTGGTATATATTGACGAATGACGCTGACGGCGTCCTGTGAATCAAGAGTCAGCATACAACTAACAGCGACCCAGTATATATATATATATATATAAAACTAACAGCGCCGAGAGACGACTTGAACGTGGAAGCACAGGTAGTAGTACACCCATATGGTTCGAGACGAGACGACCGGCTGCGTTCTCATCTGACGCCAAAGTTTTCCCCCCGCCGTCCGCCGAGGCCGTGCGACGCCGAGGTCTCGTGCCGTCGGAGGTCGGACGACGCGCTGCTCCGCCACGTATCGCTCGTACGGTTGGTCTATTATTCTTCTTCCCCGGTTTGAGATGGGGGAATTGAGCGTGCATTTTTATTTTTCAAAAAATTGAGCGTGCATTTCCGAGCTGATCCTGTGATGGAGTTGATTATCTGAACGGGTCGATATTTCTGCGTCGCGTGTCCCACACCCATCATCCCATGTTACCCGGGGCGCTCCGCTCCCATCGATCATGTGCCACCCGGCCGGTGAGCAATCATTGGATCGCTTGTCCACGTCGTCAAAGCGCGAGAGCCTCTAGCTAGCTAGCTAGCACTAAACAACCGGATAAGCACGGGCGCTTTGGCTCGATTCTCACTTCGATACCCTCCTTGTACTAAACTTCAGCTAGCTCGCGTGTCACCTGAGAGTGACCGGATCACTGCACCATCGCCTCTAGGTACGGTCACACGCGCACACACACACACCATGAGTCGTCTCTGTCGTCGCCTCCGATCCCCTTTCACTTTTCCTTTTCTCTTCCTCTCTTTGATCGAGTCGCCTTTGTAACAACTAACCGGTGATGTGCACGCGCGTAGATAATTATAAAGTACCGCCGCTAGCAGTCTCGTTTGAAGGCACGCACGGCTCTGATAGAACTCTGTTCGTGATAAAGGTGCTGTTTTATTTGACGATGGCTCCGATCATGCACTTGATCGACAGCGACACCGCTGCTGTCGCTAGCCGGCCGGCGCTGACGACGGGGGGAGAGCAGCAGCAGGATCGTTGAATAATACAGTAGATGGAAATGGAACTGAACGCTGCAGCCACTCCTTTCGGCTAAGCCAATGACACGACACGTACGTCGTACAGACGGGCGGGCGGGCGATGAATGATTGGGGGTGATTTTCTACACCGGGCCGAGGTGGAAGGAGGAGTGCATGGGCGATCGAGTCTACTGATTGGCATTGGCCTCGCCGTCGCCGTCGGCGGAGCGACGATGAGATCGAGATACGCTGCGTTTAATAAGGCGTGATCGCGTGAGACCTGTCGTCGGGCACGGGCAGCAGCAATTAACTAGCGCAGGCAGGAGAAAAGAGAGAGAGCAATCCGAGACGCGCTCGATCTGCTAGCTTCAGAGGCCAGCCGACATCACTGCATGGAATTGAAAACGAAACCAGCAGGTGGGTGGGTGGCGTTTTCTAATGGCGACGGATCGCAGCCGATTCGTCGAGCAATTCATGTTTTGTACTCTGTTGTGGTACTGATTGTAGAACTACGGGCAAATGCTTCACAAGTGCAGTGTGAGTGTGTCGATGCATGATATGGCCGCTGCTGCTGCAGAATTGAACCGCACCTTGAGCCACTGCACCTAATAAGGAAAAAGTGGGGCCACCTAAGCAAGAGAGGATCTGCTAGCATCGAACGGAAGCAGCACCAGCACACTGTCGAAACCAACTTAAGCAGCGCTTCCCCATGTGTTAAACGATTTTGAAGCGCCAAGGGAAGCGACAACGGGACGACGACGTACCGCTGCCGATGGGGCCACGCCTAGGGGTGGTAACGGGCCATGGCTCTCATGCTCTCTTTCACAATCTAACTCGGCCCTAATCATTTGTAGAGCACGCCCTACACGGCACACGGTCATATGTCGTCCCCGCAGAGCCAGGCGCCGCGTCGGGATCGGGAGGCGCCCGTACATGGGGATGGGGATACTATATGGCACTGGAACGGGATAAAAAGGACAGGCCGATGGTTGCTTTGCTCGCTTGCCGGCCGGCCCGGTTGGCGGCGCTGCCTAGGAGCCGCACGCAACACTGCCCAGGAGCAGGAAGGACCAGCAGGTCCCAATGGCACAGCTAGTCCTGTGATTCCTTTCACGGGATTGTATTGCGGGTTTGCTCTCTGGCGCGGTGCAACGGAGGGCTCTGACATCCTGCCTCCGCCCATGGAGGCCTGTGCATGCATCTCCGGCGATGAGATGGGAAGCAAACCAGCCGAGCTGTCTCTCTGTCCTCGGCGGAGCTCCTGCAGCAGCCATCTCGAGATGAACGTACTCTCTCCGTTCCATTATACGCACGCCTTTTGCCACATACTAGGAGGGAGCAGAAGAAAGGTCTTGGCAACTTTCTTTCCTATTGCTCTGCACGGCTCTCATTTGCTGTGTCGCGCCCCACGCGGCTAGCCCGATCGGAGGTAGATGCCCTAGCCTGCTCGTGCTCGGCCAAGCGCACGCGCCGTCGCCAGAGGTGTAAGCACACGGATTCCCACTGCATCCCAGTCCCTAGCTACGAACCCAGTCCCTAGCCAGAGGTGTAAGCACGCTACTACAGTACTTCCTCGTTGAATGAATGATCACTGCAGTCGTGAGACATGCTGTAGGTATTTATAGGTAAAGAGATGGAGCAGTTGCTCTGATTGATCTCACGTACGTACGTCCTCAATTAGTACCATATCCAGTATGGAGTTGTTCTTCACCGTTGCTTTCAGCTTTTACAATCCACCGGGGCATGGGACTAGCTGTCCGGTGACTCCGGTCAGGGGCGGAGCTGGGCTGGCCGAACGCGTAGGGCCACTCCATGGGCTCCCGACGCTAGATGGGTTGGACCTTCATACTACTATGCGCTACAGTGTGGAGTTAACGGGCTTGCGACTAGGGCCATGGCCTTAGTGGGAAATCCGCCACTGACTCCGGTGCAACACCTGACTCCGCCTAAGACGAATTGATCCACGCCTAGGGCCACTACGAGGTGAAAATGGTTATGGAAATTCCCGACCGACCGAGCTTCGTTTCTGAAAAAATGTTTCGTTTCTGACCGTTTCCAATTCTACTAAAACACAAAACTTGATATTTTTAATCGCTATCAGCTCTACATTGCATTTCTTACATAATAGTTGATTTAGAAAATATGGTAAATTTCTGACCGACCGAGCTTCGTTTCCGATAATGCAATTTCGTTTCCGACTGTTTCCGATCGTTTTCATTCCATGCAGCTGGCACCAACAAAGAAATTGCAGAGAGATTTGGGACGTAAATCAAAGGATGTTCTCATTACGACTAATTGTGACAGATCATATGGTGCCTCTGTCAGTGTATTAGTGCAGGAGCATGCAATCTTCAGAATAGCCAAAGTGCTCTTCAGGCCCAAGAGAAAGCGTGTCTAGGAGCCATTTGTTATGCTTCTGATTCTGGCTTGGGCAGGATCATCACTGAAACCGTAGATCCATTTGCTGATAACGGCGTCCGGTTGACAGGTTGACGAATGGATGAAGCTGGCGTCGCTTCCATTCTTTCACATAATCTACTGCTCTAAGAAGCTCATTCCGCCGGACTGGTTCAATACCGCCCTTTGCAACTACCAAACAGAGCCCCTTGATAGCATTGTTTACTTGACCTGCATGCCTGGTTCGACGGTGTCGAGCCAGAGTGAGAGAAATCCCTTGGCTCTGAATTCACGGCGCATCCCATTCGTAACGAACACCGACCAATCCGTCCACATCTTCCCCTCCCTTCTCCTTCTCTCTGATTCTGGTCTTTGTGAGCATCCGAATGGTAAAAGAAAAATGTTTTCTTTTATTTCAAAAGAAGAAAAGGGTTTCTTTGTTGTAAAGTACTCAGTGACCCTAAAAAAGGCATCCGGTTGAACCAAAAGAAAAAAACGGCAACACCAGTGTCCATTCATCTTCACGTCGGATCCCTCTCGTAGTCGTACGAGACCACGCCGTCGCAATCTCGGTGTAGCAGCATCCATGGCCATCTTCTTGGAGCAAACAAACAAGTAGTAGTGGCATTTTAGATTTGCTCTGCCCAGGAGCCGTACCTAGTGCTGCTGCTGCCTAGGCGCAGGCCCAGCGAACGGATGCAACGGTTCAGGGACGAACGGTCGAACTGATCGACGATTGGTACAAAAAAGGAGCAAGTAGCAAACTCCGCGCCCGGCCCGGTGAGTCATGTGACGGAGACGGAGCAGCGGTACTACAACTCTGATCCGCCGGATCATAGGGAACGGACGACTCTGATCACTTCATCCTTCTCCTACGGGCTTCTCGCAATCTCACCCCCGGCGCGCTCCGGTTTATATATCGTACACGCATGGCTTGTCCCCTATTGCTCTGCAATCTGAACGTGTCTCCTCTGCTGTGTTGCGCTGCACGCCGCGGGTCCGACCGGATGTTGCTGCCGTGCTCTGATAAGCGCAGCGCACGCGAGAGCGGAGTAGATCCAAGCACAGGGATTCCCGGTGCATCCCGTCCCTACGAATTCAGCAAGCATGACGACCGCCCAACGGTGGTGGCAGTCGTTGCTACCTTCTTCTTGCCTCTCTTCTCCGATGCTAGCAGCTCAATAGCTCGTTGAATGAATGGCTACTGCATGCGGAGTGAGATGCTGCAGCTATTTATATATGGATACAGAGAGATGGAGCAGCTGCACGAGGTGACCGCAGCGGACCGACTTGATTTCTTCACCGACCGACTTGATCTCACGTAGTACGTCTTCAATTAGTACCATATCCATGGAGTTGTTCTTGTTTTCTTTTGTTGACAACTGTACTACGGACGCTGTTCAGAAGACGTAATGGAGCCAAAGTTGGGCACTGCTATCTAAAGAGAGAGAGAGAGACAGCTTGAAACATGGCTGTCAACTTCTCCAAGTCACCGTCAGCTACACGATTTTTCACATGAACAGTGCCGCGACACTACAGTAGCAGCGTTTTTGGGCCGGCCCAACTGGCCCATGGGCTGGTTTTGTTACATAATCTACCGCTCTATGAAGCCGATCCCTACGCCTAGTTCTATATTCCTTTTTGCAACTACCGAATAGAACCACTTAGCGTGTCTGCACCGGGACTTGGGAACAAACCTACACAGCGCCACGTCCGCTCGTCCAGGTCCGTTTACCGATCGAAACCCCCGCAACGGCGACCTGGGAGGGAATCGGGATAGAAGAGGTCCGGCTCCGAACCTGCACGACCAGAGGTCGTAGCGGACCTGCACCACCTCGCCGCTCGCGCCTGGTGAGGGAAAGGGAAGGGAGCACAAGAGGAGGGAGGGCCGCGGAGGAGAAGAGGAAGAGGACCGGCCGCGGGGAGAGCTCCTCCTCCGACCGGATCTGCCCCGCGCGAGCCTCCTCTGCCCCTGTTTGCCTCCATGGGGGCTCCAGCTCCTGGATCCGCCGCTGCCCGTGAAGCTCCACCATTCTCGCCACAGCTCGGAGGAGAGAAGGGGGCGCCGCTGCCGGCCGTCGTCCGTGCCGGCCGCGAGCGAGCTCCACCGGAGGGCACCCCGAGCTCGACGCGCAGGAAGTGGTGGAGAGGGGGAGCTACGCCGGCGGTGGAGTAGAGGCGGGCTCCATGGCCTGCGCCCGCGCCCCGCCGCCGTCACCAAGCACCGCCTCCTGGCGCAGGTCGGGTCAGCGGCGCGCACGCGCCCCGTCGCCGGCCATCCTCACCGTCGTCGGTGCCGCCGAGGCGCCTCGAGGCCGGAGGAGGGCGCGGGGAAGGCCGGCCGAGCTCGATCCGCTCCCCGCTCGGCGATGCGACCGGCGTCGGAGCGGCGGTGCGGGGAGGAGGGCGGAGCGCTGGCGCGCGCACGAGCTCCGGCGAGGAGGGGCCAGCGGAGGGAGCGAGGAGGCGGGGAGGGGTGAGCGGCGGCGTCTGGGCGGAGAGAGCGAGGCGGAGAGGGGGATGTGCGGTGGGGGAGAGATAGAGGAAAGAGGTGGAGGAGGGATTGGAGGATTAAAAAAATCTGGATGGTTGGTCCCGCATGATGGTAGATGGTATAGAGGTTGAGTGTAAAGGTTGACGAGTGCGGGAGAAATGGATTGAAAGTAGAGAACCTCGCTGACCAGGACAGAATATTTTTTTAAAGGTTGGATGTAAATGTTGACGAGTGCAGATAGCCTTAATAGCATTGCTTTCAGAACAAACATGCATGCCTGGTTTCACTGCGTTGAGCTAGATCCAAAGAAATTCTTTCGTCCTGAATTCACGGTGCATCCCGCTCCCAATGAACACCAAACCCATCTACGTCTTCCCCTCCTTTCTCCTCCTCTCTCATTCTGGTCTTAGTGAGCAGCCGAGTGGTAGTATGGGCAAAGTTTTCCTTCCTCAAGTATTGATCATGGCGCCCCCAGAAGCTAGCTATTTGTAATTGTAATTGTAGGTAGGGATCGGAGGATGTGGATGCAGCTGTTGCATGCTGCATGGAGGGAGCGAGTGACTGACTTCATTGACCCACCACACCAGCATGTCATCCTAGCCATAACTGATTAACTGATGATGTTCCGACAAGCAGCAGGGCAATTATCTAGGAGTAATGCGAGCACTAGATGCTGTGAATTAATGAGCGCAACGGGTCAGTGAAGGATAACGGATTTGGACATTGGTTGGCTTTATTCGTGTATCCCAGAAGATCGAGTAAATGGAATTGATGGTTGCCACTCGACTTTTGTTCTTTCAAGCTGCCTTGCGCCTTTGCGAAAGAGAGTTTCTTTGTGTGTGAAAAGACTTTTTTTTTGTATAGTAGGTCAGTGACGAGTCATTATCGCGGATAATGGCATCCGGTGTTGACAGGTGGATTACGGTGTGGCGTCGGATCCGTTTCACCAGTGTCCATTGATCTTCACGTCAGCATCCATAAGGCAAACCTTACTTTAGTTGTTTGCCTGTAAGTGAAACCATGCATGTTCATCACTGCCGAACTAATTAAGCATGTCGATAGAGGTTGATGCTCACCTTTGTCAGGGTATCATGAGTCATGACAAAAAGCGGTAGCCTACAGTGTGTTCGAAGAATTTCGATACGACGACAGTTTTTGCCATCAATTAATTGTATTCATCCGATTCACACTCATGCATGTACATTGAGAAGAGCAGATGGAAAAGCTATTGTGCTTGAGTTTACATGACTGCCGGTGAGACGAGTGACTGAGTGAGTCAGGCGAGAGAATAGCAGGACCGATTCTTACTTTCCTTGGGCATGGAGTGGAAGCGTGCGAGCCTCTCGTGCCAACTAATTGGTACAAGAGTAAGGTAGCTAGGCAGTGCTGCTGACACAAATCTTATTATAGAGCAAGGTAGGCAACGCTCTCTTCAGTCTCCACCTTGAATTCATCAGGGTGCATCCCACGCCTAATTAGGATCGGAACAAACAGCACGTCCACGTCTTTGTCGCCCCTCTCTTCTCTCATTCTCGTCTTATTAGCAGCTGACGTTATGAGCAAATTTTGCAATGCAACTTCTAGCATTTGGTCATGGCACCGGCACGCTGGGAAGCACACTATCTATAGGTAGGATGCAGCCGCTGCTGATTCGGAGTGGTGATGTGGGGGAGTACCCACTGCCACTGGCACACATGATTGCACACGATGCATCGGCCGGATCATAGGACTGGAATAATGGAGAGGTTAGCTAGCTGTTGTCTGGTGACTGGTGCGGTGCCACACCTCGACGTACCGGCGGTTGAACCCTTAAAACTAGTAGGATATAACCTGTGCAATTAGCTAGATTTAGTACCATATATGTTAGTAGTTTCTTGAGTTTACTTTTGACCTTTCATAATTTATTATCTTGGATTTTATAGTGATATTTGCTAATATTCCAGTGGTAAACTAGTTACACGAGGTTTGGCATTATCACACAATTATATTCCATACGTGTTATGTTAAGTCTATTGCCAAACTTGAAAAAAAAAACCCCGTGATAAACAATTTAATTTTATGTTTTGATGGTTATAAAATAAACTGGGATTAAAAAGTCACATAACAAAATAAATTGCGATAAAAAATTAAAGTAAACACCCGTAGCTTCTCTCTCTGGTTTCTTCCTGTCTCATTAAGCCCAGCACAGCAGTAGCGTCTGGCGTAGTGCTGTACTGCTGTGCCTAGGCGCTGGACAAGGGAACGAATACAGTGGTGCCCGGCCCAATAGTTCATGAAGGAACAAGCGGATTGATTGGCTCTGAACAAAAGGAGCAATGCAATTCCCCGCGCCTTATGTCATGTTGATGGAGTGGAGGTTTTAGCTGCCTGGCGTGGTGCCACACCCGCACGGAGGCCATGGTGACAACGACGGCCGCGCGGTCGTTGCCATCCCACGAATTTTGCTTCCGGCGATGCCGCGAGTCTTTCTGACGCTGCAATGCTTTGGTCTGGTGTGTTGGGCTCATAGTATAAAATAGCCGGCTATAGCTCCGCTATCTCCCGCTATAGCTGATTTTAGAGAGGTACCGCTATTTGCTTCTACGTGCAATTTAGCCGCTATTTGACGCTATAGCTCCATTTAGCCCGCTATTAGCTGTTTTGAAGACCTCCCGCTAAATGTCTTAGCCCGCTATTTTGTACCATGGTTGGGCTACATGCAAATTGCACGTCTACTTGTGAGGAACTGTAGCACAAGAATTCCCGGTGCATCCCAGTCCCTACTTTGAATATAGCGTGACGGCCACTGATGACATCCCATATCTTCTTGTCTCTCGCCTCTTCTTCTCCCGCTATTCCTAGTTTTAGAATGATCACGGGCTCACGGTAGCGTGAGCAGCTATAGCTGCTCTATTTATGGGTAAAGATGCAGCTGATTAGTGGGTGACTGCAGTGAGAGGGTTGAGTTCTTCACCTACCGTTACACTCCAGTCCAAATGATGTCCTTATTCATTACTGTGACGACAGCTCATTTATATATAATAAGAGAAAATGCAAGCCATTAGGATTTTGTTATCCTACACCTGGCTCATGTTTTCTCGCAATATAAATATAATACAATTTTAAATTATTTTCGCTGTAGCCTCATTTCGGCGTGCTGTAAGAACCTAATTTCACCATGCCGGTTGTCAACATCTCTCCGCAACGACACTAGCATATAGAACCACTCTATAGCTTCACCACCGAGACCTTCATGCCTGGTTCCACGCCTGCCATAACCTTGTTCGGAGCAGTGCGCTCCCTTGTGCCGGCCGGCCCCGATCGCTGCAACTGGCAATGGGACGCATCGGAACGGCATGAAACCCCCAAACCTCTCCTGCTGCGAGCCTGCGAGAGCGCGCGGTGGTCCATCATCCGTCGATCCTGTCCAGCTGGTTCCCTGCAGGGCCGCGGCGTGCCGTGCCGTGCATGCATAACTCTTAGGGCACAGGGCACAGCCCTGCCCCTGTCTGTGATTGATGCTACGCCTTTTACAACCACCGGGCGGCGACCATACGAAATGGGGGAAGGTGGCGTTGGATTGCTGAGCGTTCATGATCAGATCACTTTCTTTTTGCCCCTCATCCTATCAAACAAGTAGCGGCATGGACCAAAGAAATTAAAGATGGGGCAACTGCTTGCTTGATTTTGTGCCATTACTTGTTTGATTTTCCGCCGTCACATGAATCGTCAGTCCCTGCCACTATTTGTTTAATTACTACCTTTGCTGCTCAGCAAAGGTAGTAAGAGCATCTCCACCGGACTCGCTACTAGCCACGCCATCGCTGTTTTTACCTGGCGGCCTTGAAGATCTCGCTCCAGCGGCATCGCTAAACATCTCGCTTTCCCTGTTCAACACGCCATCCTTTCTTGCGGCACGGTAAATTTGGTTGCTGAGCTAGCCTCGCCATCCTGCGTTGCTGTGAGTCTGACAACTGGGGGACTAGTGCTGGTAATTGTTTTGCGCTTCAAAACACCATTCATTTCCCTCTCTTATAAATTCAAAATGTGACTAATCACATAGTTTTTTGTGGCGATAGAGTAAACAACAGGGGACTCATTTTAACTAGATTTACCTCAAAGCAACTTGTAGATTTTAAATTAAAATTTCTCAAAAATGATTGCTTTTGAAAATCATTTGAATTTTAGAATATCGATTTAATTCTCAAAACTCAAGAAAAAACATACCAGTTTACGTTAACTTGAATACCAATCAAATACGCATTAGTAGGATATGGAGAGAGTGATTTGGCTATTCTGCTGGAGCGATGAGTGATGTGGATGAGGCGGTGCAAGCGGCCGGCATCGACGTTGGGCAGCTCCCGGACGAGTCGGTGAGGCCGCGTGAGCCGCTCCTCCACCGCAGGCAGCAGCCGCTGCCGGATCTGGACGCCCGGGACAATGTTACCCATGCCTACCTGCGCACGCTTGCAAAGGAAGTGGTGGAATTGGAAGGAGCCATGGTTTATAGCCTTCGCAGCATCCGCTGTTGTGCATAGTCGATGCAGGTGTGGAAGGAGACGGTTGTGACTGTGTGCGTCCTTCACCGCTGCCGCCACGACCTGTAGGTCTCTTGCCGCCGCAGCCGTTCACAGGGTGCGCGAGGCGAGGAGCGGGGGGGGGGGGGGGGGGTGGGGTGGGGGTGGGGGAGCTCGGGAGCACAGGGGCGGCACGGCCAGGAGCTCCGTCGACGCGAGGGCGCGGAGGCGCTATGGAAAGGGAACGCGTGGGGAAGAGGAGGGGAGGGCGCGGGAAGTGTGGGAGGATGGAGGAGGGGGATGGCAAGGGCGGCTGCCTCGGCATATTTGCCCAACGAGGGTGACGGGATAGCGATCAAGGTAAAGAAGAAAGGGAGATAGAGAGTCTGTTGGGTCTTGTATTTATTAGGTTTTCTTTTTTTAGCTAATTCAATCAATTTAGCGAGGTTGTGGGAGTTGCCCACTAGATTGTTGAGAATGAGAACCTTTCTAGATGAATAGTCAGAGCAACTCCAGCACAATGACTAAATATGAGCCTCTATTTTGCATTTTTGATTGGCATGTAAAAGTTTAGGGGCTTGAAATTCTCTTCCTTCTCCAGCCAGCCCGATTAAATGAAGGCCCCTGAATCAATGGGCCCTACCTCTCCCCCTCTCTCTCCCTCCCGTAACAGCGCCTCTCCCCCGCCTCCGCCGCACCGCGCCGCCCCGCGCGCCTCCCCCGTGCCTGCCTCGCCGACCCCCGCGCGTGCCCGCTGCGCGCGCCTGCCTTGCTGCGCCGCCGCGCGTGCCCGCCGCGTGCGCCTGCCTCCCCGCCCCGCCGGCCGTCGCACCCGCCGCCGCGCCCGCCTGGCCGGGACGCACCCGCGCCGGCCGCCTCTCCCCTGCGCCGTCGACACTCACCGTAGCGCCGCGGCACGCACAGTCTTGAGGAACCGACCCGCCAGGATCCGCGTCTCGGCCAACGCCGAGTTCGCGTACCCGGCGCCGCGACACACCGGGCCGGCCGGCGCGACGTCGTGGTCTTGGTTTGCGGTGACCACGGCGGCAACGACGACGTCGGGCTTGAGGGACTCTATGGACTCCATGGCGTACTCGAGGACGTTGACGTGGGCGGGGATGGCGTGCCCCGTGGCGAGGAGGCGGGACTGGAGGAAGTCGAGGGAGCCGTGGTGGCTTTCGGCGCCGTCGGCAAGGAGGATCACGCGGTCGATGAGCTCGAGGATGTGGAACCCTGGCTGGTGGATGGTGAGCACCACGATCTTGCCCTGTGAGATGGCCATGTCACGGAGCATCTTCACGATGTGGAGCGCCGCGAAGAGGTCGCCGCGCCGCCGGCACGCCCACCTCCCCGCGCCCCGTGCCTCTTCCCTGCGCGCGCCTCGTGGTGGAAGAGAACAAGCTGGCGCTGGCGCTCTTCTCCGCACCGGCGCCGACGCCAGCCACGAACAGCGTCGACAGAAGCTGGGTGGCGTTCCCATCGGAACCGGACGACGGCGCGCCGGCGGTGACCTCGGCATGGCAGACGCCGGCGGCGGAGCAGGGGAAGGCGAACTGGGAGCTGGCGCCGCCGACCTGTTACGACAGGCGGCGTCGCATCGGCATCGCAAGGGAAGGCGACGTTGCATCGGCATCGCCGAGCGAGCAGCCAGAAGAGGGAAAAAACGAGGTGGGGCCCACGTCAGGTGGAAATAGAGGGTCTCTAGATTTAGAGGCCCTGGATCAACGTTTGGAGGCCTCCACTAAATCGGGGCTTGTTTAGAGGCCCGACTGAAGTTGTTTTTTTTCTACATGGGAGACTAAAATAGGGAGGGATAGAGGCCCATGTGAAGGCTAGGCTAGAGTTGCTCTTAAAACGGCCCCAATATCAGCGTTTCTCAAATTGTTGAGATCCTCTGGTGGAAGGAAATATTTATTATTATTCTTGGCAGGCCAACAAGATATTCGCAGGCATAACATATATCTGGTGAATAATTACGCCATATCAATACTATAGCTAGCTGTAGTATTTACAATACGGAAGGAATTAAATTACAAGATGTAAGCAATTAATTTCATATAAAAAATATATGCATTCGAGATGGGATATCGTGATAGGCACAGCCCGTCGCCCGAGACAACTTTCAGAACCAAGTGACACCTTTAAATAGACACGCCCATTGACATTTACCAGCAATTGTCATCTCATATCCTAAGCATCGATCGACCCGCAACCATGCCTCGCAGCAGCTCGGCGATGTTGCTTCTCCCTGTCCTGCTCATGGTACTCTTGGCTACAGGTAAGCGACTAAGCGTAGTTAACCATTCAACAAATTACAAGTTGGATCTCGCGTGATCGCATCATTTGACCATATAAACTGTTTTATTCAACTACATAACTGTGCTAAATGTATGCAGGTGTTCAAACTAACGCCAGCAAATTGTCGCTGCCAACGTTGCACCGTGTTTTCCCGGATCCCCTGCCACAAAGGGGAAGCGAACCCCCTGAGCCCCATTCGAAATTCTCTGCACCAATATTACGTCGCCCTATCCCCGGGCCGCCACCACCGAAGGGAAGCGGTCCCCCTGAGCCCCGTTCGAAATTCTCTGCACCAATATTACGTCGCCCTGTACCCGGGCCGCCACCACCGAAGGGAAGCGGTCCCCCCGGTGAATTCTCACTGCCAATATTGCGCCGCAACCTCCCGACACCACCGTCACCACAGGGAAACGAACCCCCTGAGCCCCATTCGAAATTCTCTGCACCAATATTACGTCGCCCTATCCCCGGGCCGCCACCACCGAAGGGAAGCGGTCCCCCAGGTGAATTCTCACTGCCAATATTGCACCGCAACCTCCCGACACCGCCGTCACCACAGGGAAGCGAACCCCCTGAGACCCGTTCAAATTCTCTGCACCAATATTACGTCGCCCTATCCCCGGGCCGCCACCACCAAAGGGAAGCGGTCCCCCAGGTGAATTCTCACTGCCAATATTGCACCGCAACCTCCCGACACCGCCGTCACCACAGGGAAGCGAACCCCCTGAGACCCGTTCAAAATTCTCTGCACCAATATTACGTCGCCCTATCCCCGGGCCGCCACCACCGAAGGGAAGCGGTCCCCCCGGTGAATTCTCACTGCCAATATTGCGCCGCAACCTCCCGACACCGTCATCACCACAAGGAAGCGAACTCCCTGAGCCCCGTTCGAAATTCTCTGCACCAATATTACGTCGCCCTATCCCCGGGCCGCCACCACCAAAGGGAAGCGGTCCCCCCGGTGAATTCTCGCTGCCAATATTGCGCCGCAACCTCCCGACACCGCCATCACCACAGGGAAGCAAACCCCCTGAGCCCCGTTCAAAATTCTCTGCACCAATATTACGTCGCGCTATCCCCGGGCCGCCACCACCGAAGGGAAGCGGTCCCCCCGGTGAATTCTCACTGCCAATATTGCACCACAATCTCTCAACACCGTCATCCCCACAGGGAAGCAATCCCCATGAGACACCGTCAAAATCAACTGGTATGTAAAATGGCTATATGATTCATTCTTTGTGTGCTTATCCGTGTAGTTGGTTCCTAACATATCCTCTTAATTGAAATTGCTCAAGCAGATACCCTTAGCAATCAGCTGCTGCCGATCGAGATTTTGGCACCTGTGGTGGAGGCGACGCACTCGCATTCTGCTGCAGGGAGTGCATGGACAAAGGATATGTCAGCGGACACTGCGACGTCCGACCAAATGGCCACCTTGGCGACTGTTCCTGCCTGAACTATTTCGATAGCCATAAATAGGCCAGCACATGTTTGTTTTGAGAAGAATAAGTAGGATTGGCTTTGGCTGCTTCCCTAGCGATCCTCTAAGATTGAAGTGATGGTAAATCAATTGCCAATAACCAATATTTTAATCATGTGAGCTATGCTGATGAATTTATTTCTTGCTATAGTCATTTCTTTTGAAATTTTATGTCAGTGTTTCACTGTAATACGGGCACACCCTAGACGGTTGTTGATTGCAGTCAATGTGGCTCGTGTTGTTGATAGAGAAGTTCCATTAGACAGGAGACCATTGAGCGACCTCGGGGTAAAACTTGTGGACTTGTCATCTTGCTGAGGCACTAACACACAATCCAGCTACGAGTCTGCAACACCATCCAACCAACAACCCTCATCACAACCGATTCCAACGTCTAAGCCAGCTGTGATGACCCATTGTGATGTCGAGTTATGTAGTAGTGGAAGAAGATGTGGCCAGCGCAGACGGAGCGGCGCTGGTGGCTATCGCGTCAAACGGGGGTTTGTGGATCGACAAAGGCCTTTGTTTTGAGCAGTCGAAGGCGGCGGCGGTGGCAGTAGCCCAGGGCAATCCGCGAGAGTAGGAGAACATGTTGGGCATGATTCGTGAGCACAATCAATGCTGGACGTGGGGCACGATCAGCCATTTGAAGCTTGGCTTTGTCCCTAATTGGTGACTTTATGTCGTGATCCTTCCAATGTTGAACCCGTGACTTGGGTGCGGACTTGCACGTTGTTGTCCTCTTACCAGTCTGGATTTGATGGAATCGTAGCTGTTTTCGTCGTGAGTTCACGAGCAAGCAGTAATTTGTCTGGTTGTGCCATATTCTTGCTATAAATGGCTTCAGTGTGCTGAGGATCACCTTTCATTATTTGTGAATATGGTGATCTTGGAATTTCTCTTAGCTGTAAATATATTTTGATTTGCTGAAGATTTGCCTTCAAGTCTTTGGGGATATGGCCGTCTCTTCTAGCTATAAATAGGCTTGAAACCACTGGTGGCTGTCCTCATGTTTCCAGAGACATGGCTGCTTCAAATTTCCTTCTAACTTCCTCCTTTCTTCGTCCTCCTGGGTCGAATCTGTTGTTCTAGAGGTCTTGATGCCAGAAGAGAGCTTGCAAGGGGATGGTGAGAGGTAGTCAGCAATAGCCTAGCACAACATTTTTGTGTTGTGCTACGTGTAGATGGTCTGGTCCTGTCCTCTGCTTCCCTCTGTACGATCTTGTTTCCATGACCTGATCTTGCAAGGGGAGTTCGGGATGTAGTCGGCGATCGACTGTCTTAGCATATCGGTGCCATGTTATGTGTAGACCGTTCGGTTGTCCTGTCGCGTGGTCTTTTGTTGTCTTCTGCTTCCCTCCTCAGATCTTGTTGCCGTGCTCTTGATGCTAGAAGAGGTCTTGCAAGGTCCCAAATATAGGCATTTTGTCACCTGTTCTTGGGTAACGGTGTCGACTTGTATGGCTGTTGGAGAGTAGTCGCTGTCTTTGTTCTTATAAATGTTCGATTCCTTGTTGTCCTTGTTCTTGTAAAGCCTTGACTCTTTTGATATAACCGAGTCTTTGAATAAAGGAAGTATTGGATGACTCTCTGTTTGTTATTTAATGGTTATCTAATCATTCGGCTGGTGCCAAAGAGTGCCGACCTTCCATTAATATCTTATCTAAAAAAACTAAAGCCTCCAGGTATTGGATACCAAACTCTTCGACTGGTGTCAAGAAAGTTCGGACCTTCCAAGCATGTGGCGACTAGTTTTTGAGAGTAGGTTGTTGATACTTTATAAAGTAGTCGAAGGACCTTCGTAAAAGGAGATCTTTTACGCGGCAACACGATCGATGATACTTTACATACTTATATAATAACGGAGACTGGTTACATAAGTAATGGATCTTCTAAAAGACTTGAAGAACTACTCGACAACTTAGTGCCCTTTATAAGTCAGGGTCTTTTTGTAATTTTTGGGAGAAAATATGAATGCTTCGCCGGGTTGTTCGACTTGTTTGAGATCTTTCTTACTGCCTAGGCCAGATCTGCTGGATAGAGGGAGTGACTTTCTTGATGACACCTTTGTGGCAACAGCGACATTGTTCCAAGGTTCCCTGAAGTGATAAAATACCTTTTCAAGTAGACATCTTGATGACGAGATAGTTGTAATTTGGGATAGCTCGGGATTTGATTAGTGTCGGTCTCCCAAAAATAGTGTCATAAGGAGTGCTGAAATCGATTAATTTGAAGTTCAGATACTCTGTTCTTGACTTGTTCCTGTCATTGAAAGTTGCTGGCAGAGTTATCGATCCAATTGGCATGGCTTCTATGTCTGGAATGATTACAAAGAACGGAGCAGTTTCGGGTACCAACCACTTCTTTGAGTCAAATCCCATGTTTTCTAGGGATGAAACTGTTATGAGATTGATTCTAGATCCGCCATCTATCAGCACTTTTGTAGTCTTAAGGTTGCCAATTTTTGGTCTCACTATGAGTGGTGGAGGATTGGATTCTAATAACGTTGCCCATCTATCCTTCTCTGAGAAAGATATACTAGTATCTGTCTTCCTTGAGCAGAGGTGCCTGGATATTGGTATTGTTCTCTTCCTTTGGGGCTCTCGATTTAGCCGAGAGATTATCATTACCATTGCGTCATGATGTTGGTATATGTATGGTTCCTCTTGTACATCCTGACTTGGAGTGGCCTTTTGATTCTTTACTGGGATGCCTAGTGATTTTTTTAATGCGTAGCACTTTTGGCGAAGTGCTTCTGATTTGGGTGTAATGTAGATCTTCTGTTGAGTTCCTGTTCAACTGCCACCGAGTTGGAGCTTTTGCTTAACTCCTTGAGTCGTTGGATTGTTGTTGCTGCATCAATAACTGGCTTCCTTTTTAGAGTACTCTGAACTTCCTGAGCCTAAATTTTCCAGTTGTCTTGAGGATCATACTGTTCCATAGCAGCGATATGTAGGTGTGCTTCTGGAGCAACATAAATTTTAACACGTGGAACAAAATATCATACGAAAAGGAACAAACTATTGTAAAAAAGGAACACAAATCTTAACACGTGGAACAAAATATCATACAAAAAGGAACAAAATATTGTACGAAAGGAATATAAAGTCTTAACACGTGAAACAAAATATTAGTAAAAAATATCTTAACACATAAATATAAGAAGGGAAAGAAATAGAAAAATATTGGTAAAAACAAAGAAGAAAGAAAGTTTAGTTTTTTTAGAACAGAAAGAAAGAAAGTTTAGTATGAGTCATAATATGGAAAAGAAAATAAACAAAAGAAAAAAAAGAAACAACAAGTCTTCATCTCAGGGTGGCCCATGCGACTCAGCAGCTGCTGGCGGCCTGCATGCGCGACACGCTGGTCGCTGGCGGTCTGCAGTCTGCACACAACATGACAGGCTGGCATGCGACAGGAAGCTAGAGTGTGCGGCAGAGGCTTTGCAGCCGCATGTGCGTCACCTAGCAATTCCGGCCAGCGTGCGGCACGGTATGCCGTGTCGCATGCCGTTTTTTGGCTTGCAGCGGGGGATGGTAACAGAAACGGGACCAGCCTGTTCCGCCCTCCACCTGGCAAATCAAGCGAGTGTAGGGAGGAACGGTACGTGCCACGTGGGCGCAGGGCCCGTGCACCCGCGCACCTTCCCCAACCGCCCGAGCTCGAGCATCGCCCGACACGGAGAACCAGAGGAGGGGAGGGAGGCCGCCATGGATCCGTGAAGGCGGGACTGCGTGGAGAAGAAGACGAGCCACGTGGAGGAGGTACGGCAAGGAGGCCGTGGCACGTGAGACGAGCTCCATTGGGCCGTCGTCCATGCCCGCCCCGCCCACACGCGCCGCATCTTCTCCTCCTCCGTGACTTCCGCCGACCGCCAGGGCTCACGCCGCCGCTCGACGCCGGCCCATATCTGCTCACGTGCCTGCGCGAGGGAGGCCTAAACATTGCCCAGCGCCTGGAGAGGATTGTAGTCTGGTTCTTCACCTGAATCACAACCATCTACTCGATAGGAGGGTAGGCCATGGTCAACTCCTAATATAAAACAGCCAAGAAATAGCGATCAAGGAAGATAGTGGAAATAAATTATATGCACGGGTAATCCTACATCTGGCTGTGGAGGTTTATGCAGCGCGACAACATA
Source organism: Urochloa ruziziensis (assembly GCA_015476505.1). NCBI lineage: Eukaryota > Viridiplantae > Streptophyta > Magnoliopsida > Poales > Poaceae > Urochloa > Urochloa ruziziensis. The sequence continues at coordinate 61,428,294 of CM027119.1, read as the reverse complement.
TCAAGAAATAAGCATATAGCAAACATGGGAGTCTGCACTCCCATGCATCCCTGGAGACCGCACCCCGAATCAAGGAGGTAGTCACAAATCTGTTAGATCACCTCCCGTGATCCAACCCCATCTCTCATCTGCGATGCAGAGTACTCCAACCCCTCCGCATCTCAACGGCCTCAGCCGGGCTCACCACACTCAAAAAGGGGGACAGAATCAAATCAGCACAAGAGAAGTCTATGACGGCGTAACCACTCTAAGGATTGTCCATAGCAGTGGACACGGACTATAGCTATAGATATTAACTCTACAGAGGTTGCAATATACTACCCGGGAGCAACCAGGCGGTGTACGGCCGACCAGACCCACACCAATAGTTGGAAAACTAGATATGAGGTTAAGGTGCTCCGCTTCTCCGAATTCAGGAGCATCTCAGACTATAGGGCACACCGTAGCCAGTTTCGATCCTCGAAGCTGTGACGGTCTCCCCTGGCCAGGGATCTCGGCCTATCCGGAGTGAGCACATGCTCCATACACGATCACCTTCCGCCTACGGCTGCGCCAAAACCCCATACTACCCTCAGGCCACCCCCAGCCCAGTCCAGGCGAAATAGTATATACGAAGTAATCCAAAGAGTTATTGGTATCTCTCTCGGTCCTCAATTGCAGGGAGCGGGCATCTCCACAAACAAGTAGTGCCTCGGCACTCAAACGTGTACCCACGACAGGTACACTTGCCAAACACCTCAAACATGTGCCCGCCACAGGCAATAGTAATGGGGTGCTCTAGGGCCACACACCCGGCATATCCCGGCCCGCTCCCGCGAATAACCCGTCAAGGAGTATACGCAGTACTCAACCAAAACACACGCCAAGAGTATATCAAGGATCCCATCACAAGTCCATGGCACCAAGAATGCCCCAAACATCACGCAAAAGCATAGTATTATATCCAGTGAACTAGCCGGTGAGGAAGGCTAGCTCAATCATCGGATAATCAAGGAATAAGGTATTAAAAATTATCAAGAACAAGGCTAACATTATCGGGCTATGCAATCTTCCACAAGGCAAGCCTCAATCAAATGCACTAGCATCTACGCAATGCGGGGATCTACATGATCGGAAGTTGACATGGCACCTTGTTCGTAGTAGTAGCTATTCTCCTCAGGGACGTAGGTCGGGTCGGTGCGGTCTTCCTCATCGTAGCTCGGGCCTGATAAGGACGAGATACGACACAAAAATAAATACTAGGCATTACATTTAATACAAGTAAATCCGAAAGAACAAGTTGAAGATCCAAACAACACCAAACTAGTCTACAAACAGCAAGGATTCATTTTTAGAAAATTAATGAAACTGGTTTCATAATTTTTGGAGCTCGAATTGATTTATTATGAATTTCCTAAGTTAGAAAGACGGAAAAACCATTAATTCAGAGGTTAAACTGATTTTTATTAAGTTTAAACTTGTTTCCTAGAACTACAGGAGGCTATGTGTAAAAAGCGCTATGGTGGAAGGACTGGGATGTAGAATCCGTGAAAGTCAGGGGTTTAAACACAAGACTTTAGGATTTCCGAAACAGTCAGGGGATTGGTGTAAAAACCGGCCGGTGGAGGGACTTATCCGCGAATACAAGGAACCGTAGGGGCCTCCGTGTAAAGCTACAGCGTGATTCTGTGAAAAGGGTTGTGGGCCATCCTCGTGGACTCGGTCCACCGTGGTCTTGTGATTGCGGTCCACCGCAGACCGCGCTCACGGGATCCTGTATGGTCGGTCGGGATGCAGTGTGGTTGGCTTCATGTGTGGAAGAATATGTGGCCGAGCTCAGCGCGCGTAGGAGGTGCTCGACGAATCGGCCGGCGGCGGCGGCGGCGGCGCTCTGGCGGTCGCAACGTCTCTTATCTTCAAACCTTAGTATCTAGGGTAGCGCAGAGGTATGCGGCGGCATGAGGCGGTCGTGTTCTAGTAGTTCCAGGTCCGTGTCAGCCATGGCTCGTGGCGAGAAAGCTCGCAGGAGCGGCTCGGACCTCCGTGCAAAGAGCGCTGGAGCAAATGCCCGAAAGGGCTCGGTGCGGCTGTGTGGGGACCACCTCCCGGCGACCCCACTCAGCACGAATTAATGTCATTTCCTGGTAAGCGGGGGAACATTAACTACATATGAGCTGGTAATCAAGTTGAATGAAATAGACGAGTATAGAGCGGTGCTAGAACGTGGTCAAGTGAGCGGCAACTCCAACAAGGAAAGGGCGGCTCCAGGTGAGACTGCACAGATTCACACGCAAGCCTGAGCACCACTGTACCCAGCAAGTACTTAGCAACCAAAGGAAAGGATATGCATTATTGTGGTTGGCATGTTATTAAGCATAGCAGTTTTGGGTCCTGGAGGGGCAAGAACCTCCCTACCAGTCACCGGTGATTCTGGCAGCGATCTGGTCGATCCTGCAATCATCTGGAGTAGAGTTGAGTCGAGCTTAGCTCAGATCTTCGGAGTCTTCGGAGTTCTGGTAAAGCTCTTGTATCATTTCCTTCAGTTAAAGAGTTTATCAATATAATTACTTTCTTATTTCAGAGCTTAAGTTTATCTTTTATCTTTTTGTCTTGCTCTTCTTTCAGAGTAGAGATCTTGCTCTCTTTAGAGTAAAGTTATATCCCGCTTTAGTCTTAGTGTAGAGTTTAGTTTAGCTCTATCGGGCTTTATCTCGTGGGTTTGCTCGCCTTGACCGGGCCGTAAGACGTCTTAGGGAAGACGGGGATTTCTCTTGATAGGCCTCAAGAGAAATCTTAATCATCGAGTGCAGACATGGTGTCTGGCTTGCTGATTAACTAGGAAGTGCGTTGCACCCCACGGAACTGCAGTGGTAGGCGACAGGTGGTGACAACCCTGTCCGTCCTTCGTAGTCCACCACGTTCGGGTGTACTCATAACGGTAGTGCTGAGCCCGGAGAACCCCCTCTCTCACCCCGTTCTGAGGTTCTCCCATTCTAGCCGTCGAAGCGAGCTCTGTTCCCGGTATCTAAGCTAGAGTCTAGGTTAAGGTTAGAGTGCCTTTTGCTCTGAGTTAGGAAGTGTTTAGGTCCGGTCTCTCCCAACGTCTTTCCTTTTCTTTAGAATTAGGTGCTCCTGTGTCACTGGTCTTTTAGACCTTCTATCCGGTCATTTATTTGACCATTATCTCCAAACTTTAGAGTTTGTGCCCTTGGGTTTCGTGGCTTGATATTTCTGGCAAGATATATCATTTCATTCTTCAATACACTTTAACCATTCTGCTTCCCTGCGAAAATATAAATACGATACCCTGGGATAACTCTCTAGGTGAAGTGCTACAACGAGATATACTTTGTGCGCTTGCAGAATCCTTTTGCATACATCGATATATCTTCACGCTCTTGAAGCATTGCTAAAACGTGACGCTAAGGAGTGCCAACAGCCTCCGGATAGGAGCTTCCTTCAAGGCTATCTGCCCTACCTCGCATCTTTTAACCCCTTGGTGTCGTTCGCAACAAGGGTTTATGGTGGCGAGCAGTATTCCATTAAGCGGCGTGTAGGGGTTACTTTGGTGGCTATTCTTAATGCACTCTACGGATCCTGGAGGAGGGTAAGAGCATATACATGCAGTTGATTAATATGATCAAGGAGACTGTTAAGACTTGCCTGATATTACAGTGGTATCCGTCGGAGGCTAATCCTGAAGTCCGGGCAGATCGCCGGCCTATACAAGCATAAATATAAATACTTAGTCAAACATCACATCGGCGAGTTTAGTTCAGGAAAAAGGAGGAGTTAACAGGGTGTGGCAGGGATGGCGTGGCGTTGAACTCGGGGTGCCACGAGGGCCAGAAGTGGCGTAATGGCAGGATGGGCAGCGGCGGCGGCGCGCCGGGGAAATGAGGGAAGGGGGAAGAACCGGAGGGGAGAGAGAGGGAGGAAGAAGGGGGCAGAGTGGGCTGGGCCAAGAGTTGAGGGGTTGAAAGTAGACTTTGAGGAGAGGCCTGAGGGGGGAAAACGGCGCGCGAAGCTGGGCCGTGCGGGAGTAAGCTAGGCCGGGAGTTTGAGGGGTGATTCTAGACTTTCTGGCTTTTGGGCTGTGAATCCTATCTTTTGTTTAAAATGTTTTTTAAGGAAGTTTTTGAATTCAAATTTGAACCAAACTTCCTTTGGTTTAACCCTAGAGTTTTCGATGCTAGTTTAGTTCTTATGGAGCACTCAAGTTGTAAAACTTTATTTTATTTTTTTATAATTATTTTATACTCTATTACTCTTGGTAATTCCTATTTAAGCCTATAGTGGCTTTAATAAATCTAGTAATTAGTCTAATCAATTAAATAATTCTTTTTAATTTTGAGGGTGCCACAGGCTGCCATGTGCACGGGCAGGTTCCGGCCGAGAGGAGGCAACGACAAAGCACCTGCGCGAGGGGCGACTGGACACGATGGTCGGGCTCTAAGTGGCTAAAGGCCATGCCTTTGGCGGCGTCAAGGTGCCGGCAGCGGCGGTTTTGTTTGGTCAAGAGCACGCGCAGGCACGGAGCTCACCCCGGCAGCGGCGGCTATGGGCAACGACGGCGGCTACCTGCAGAAAGGATGTGGCACGAAGCCACGCTCATAGATAGGTGGGTAGGGCTTAAGCTAAAGAGGTCTCATTGGCGGGCGGAGCCTGACCGGACAGCAAGGGAAACACGGGAGAGCAGAGGAGGGCGGACGCGGTGCTCACGGGGACGCGATGAAGGGCGCGGACGGCTCGACGAAGACGTGCGGGAAGGTGACGACTTGACATAGTCGAAGTAGAGCCGCAACGTGGAAGAAGAAGAACCGGGACGGCGTACTTGAGCTCGCGACGGCGACGGCAGCTCCCACAGACAGTCTCCTCTTTCCTTTCTTCTTCTTGCTTCTCCTCCCCTTCACCTCCTTCCTTCTCCTCTCTGGTGTGGCGGCGCGCGAGAAGGGGAAAACCCCAGGGCGAGATGGAGAAGGCAGAGGCGGCAGCGGCTCTTATAGCGGCGGCGGGGTGGACCTTGAGCGATGAGCGGCTGGGGTGTGTGCGAGGACACACGACGACCGATCCAGGGCTCTAGCTAGGGTTAGGTGATGCGGCCGCGGCTCGGCGTGCGTTCCTACGCAGGGCGCGCGAGGGATAGGATGGGGAATTTTCCGCAGGCAGCGAGCTTCTAGAAGGGGCCCTAGGGTTTGGGGGTAACCTTGCGTCGCATCTGGCAGGTGCGAGACGAAAACGCGCTCGTCTAGCCGCTCGCGTCGCCCCAGCGGCGATTCGAACGGACCGCCGCCGCTACCACTACACCCCTACCCTACGGCCCCCAGCCCGTCCCTCCACTTCGCCACCGCCGGAGCGCGCCGCCAGAAGCCCGCGCGGGCGCGACGGCGGCGGCGAGGCCTCTTCCACGCAGCCTCCCGCTCCCTCCAGTCCCCCTCCCTTAAAACAGAGGCAACCATGGTCGGGTGCGCCCCAAGCTTGAAGTCTGCTCTGCGCGGTCGCCGGCGGCCAGATCCACCCTCCAGGCGGCCAAATCTAGTGCCACCTGGAAGGGGCAAGGCTGCGGCAGAATGACTCGCGAAGAGGCGAACGCCGCTCGCGTCGTTCCCACTAGCCCGCCGTCGTCGCTGCTATTGGGGGCGGCCGTGCCGGTGGACCGCAGGGCGGGGCCCCGGCGGTTCTGGAGTTTCCCCAGCCGCTCACGCAACAGGCCTGCAGATCCGCATGCTGGTGGGGTGGCCTCGCCCGGATCTCACGATGCTCGGTGCTGCTGAACCTGCCGTTGTCGTCTGGTCGAGCACCACCGTTCTTCTCAAATCAAGGTAATCCCCTCGATCCAGCTCCTTGCCCTACTAGCCACGTTAATCCCCTAACCCTGCCCTTCGTCTCTTCCAAATCCCCTAACCCTACCAAATCCATCCACTATATGATCCTCTTTCTCTAATTTTCCTCTAAGAAGTGGCGGCTACAGACTATGTAAATGACAGTTCCTGACGAATTTGCATAGCTATATTTCTACTAGAAGTTTGATTGAGATTAGCGTGCTAGAAGTTTGACTGGGACCTGATTTATTATCAAAACAATCATGAATAGTTTTGCACTTTAGGGGAGGGCAAGTGTTTTTCCGGGCATTGTGAATTGTGCTCGTCAAAATGAAGTGAAGCTTGATTCCAGAAAGAAAAACATGAAACATGCCAAAGTTTCCAAAACTGAAAAATGCATCTGTGTAGTATAAACCTTTTTATAGGCTGTGTCACTGTGATCTAGACAACTTTTTAGACTAATGGACTAATATAATTCTATTTGGATATTGTAGAGACTATCCACCGAGCGGTTTTGTGAATCTCTCAAGGCTTCAACTAAATTAAAGGTTGCAAAGGTACAAAAGGAAGCAGCAAAGTTGCTGAAGCGCCGTGTTTGCTGCACATATGTGCTGTGGTTGAAGGACTAGTGGGCGAGGTGAGACTAACTGCCGCAAATCCACATGTTGAGGCCGACTTCAAGTTTAAATGTGTATTTTAACTTATTTCGGTGCCTTATTTTCCAACGCAAATTATTTGACTTAGATAACTGCATCAGATAGTATGCTGCAGTAAAAAAAAAAAAAGCAAACAGGCTTATGGCTTTTGTTCCAACTGATCACTTGGGTCTGTAGCTATTTATTTGGAATGACTGACATAATAGCTAGACAAGCAGCAGGGTACTTATTCCTTGTCAGTTTCATTGGGCCATTGACACTTGAGGCCCTAAGAAAAGTATGTCTTATTTCCTCGTTCCATGCTATTACAGGAATTCGTTGCCATTGCTTTGATTCTTGGGGACGGTTATTCCACTTCATAAAGGTGTTGATCGGCAACGCCTCCACCTACGGCGAGTTTGCCATCTTCGTGTTCAACACATGGGTCGGCCTTGCTCACTGCAGCATGGTCGTCCGGCTTGCTGCGTGTGGTATTACGATGAGCATCCTAAGAGCAGCGGACCGCCAGGAGGAGGAGAATGAGGCCTGCGTGCAGATGGTTGGCCAAAACAACTGCCACTACATTTTTTCTTTTTTTGTGGTGTGCTTGGAAACCTCCTGTTGGCTATGTTGTGTTCTCATTTTGATTCTGTGGTAATGAATGATGGCTAGATTGTGTATAGTTGGTTGTATGCCCATTTTAGATGTGTACTGATGAATAATGCCTAGCTGACGGCTGATTTACTTTGTAACTTGATTGGGTGTTAGAAAGTATTGTTTCACTGAACTAATATTTGGAAACTTGTTCGCTTGGGTTAAACTTTCTGGAATGGCATCATTTTATTGAAACATCGAGTTGTGATATGGGTGCAGACTTTATCTCGATATTCATGTTGATGTCATGTTGTTTTCTTTAGAAAATACAACTTCTGTTTGGAAACAAAAGAAACGGAAACAACTTATGTTTCTGACGTATGTAGGCGCTAATTATTCCATGCCAAGCATCGATACCTCGGCGTGATGTAGATAAACGCTAAGGTTGGAACTTGGAAGAAGTGAAAAATATGTAGGCAAGCACCACCTCAGCGTTGCCTCAGCCAACGCCGAGTTGCTTTGGGTCGGCGTTAAGTTGATCAACGCCGAGCTCTGGTCCAACATCAAATTCGAAGCCAGGGTGGCGCTGATGTGGCATGCTCGGCGTTCTCATGAGCAACGCCAAGCTACTGACCTCGGCGTGCCGGCGTGTCCAAGTAGCACGCCGAGCTAAAGGGTCCATTATTGAAGATAGTTTCGTTGGGGCTCCATTTGTAAATATTGTTTCTAAAAAGAGCCAAAATGGAAAAAGCCACTAGAAATGTTGATACTTTTTCCTATATTTGTAGCCAAACTTAAAAATGTTCTCCTTAAAAATGAGATGTCTATTTATTCTGGGACGGGATGAGTAGATTAGTAGCTGTCACTGATTGTTGCGGGTGGCCTGGCATATGCATTGCTGTTAGTGTTGTGACAGACCAGTGGCTTGCTACACGGCTGGGTGGTCCGTTTTCCGTTCAACTACCAGGCCAAAAGTACTACTAGTGGAGCTAAGTATATACGTACGGAGTAGATGCGGAAAAGAAGGGGAGTTTTCTTTTTTATTTCTCTTTTTTTTTAAGCGGCAGGACCGCAGGAACACCATCGTCTGCTAGGCTGCTCACGATTCCTCTAGCGACATCTCAATCACTAGTATGCGAATGCGACGCCACCCAAGCACGTCGAAGGCACGGATCCGGGTAGATGTGGCCACGGAGATCCGTACACATGAGGCTGCTCAGGATTTGGAGGCGCCTAAAATGTTTGCATAAACACAGACGCAGGAATTTTTTATTTTTATATTTTTTATTTTTCGATTTTTCAAAAATAAATACCTGGTCCAAAAATTAGCAGATTTGGCCTTATGTCGCCGGATGAAATGGCTATAGCCGTTTGAACCGGCGAAAGGTTGCTGCACAGGCCACATGGCGGCGTTGCATGGCTTTTCGCCGTTTCAAACGGCTATAGCCGTCTGAACCGGCGAAAGGTTGCTGCACAGGCCATGTGGCGGCGTTGCAGGGCTTTTCGCCACGTGGCCTGTACAGCCCTGCAACGCCGTCACGTGACCTGTGCAGCAACTTTTCGCCGGTTCAGACGGCTATAGCCGTTTCATCCGGCAACATAAGACCAAATCTGCTAATTTTTAGGACCGTATTTATTATAAAAAATCAAAAATAAAATAAAAAAATAAAATAATCCAGACGCAGCCATGTGCTGGGCCTTCAAAGCCATCTCGGCCTCTCGGGTGAGGGCCCTACCGTGTGGCTCCGCCGCTGAATAAGACGGCCATGACCTGATTCGGCCACTGTACAGAAGAAATGTTGCTGCCCTGCAGCCTGCAGGTTCATCTTAACAGATTGGAGCCTCCTTAGGCTGTCCGCACTGGGGACGCTACACCGCACGGTATGCGCCACGTCGGCTGCATGTCGTGCGGCGTAGCGTTTTTCGCTAAGCAGTGGGATCGCCAAATCCAGAGGGATGGCGGGGGACGGTATGCGCCGCGTGGCATGGGGCCCGCGCATCCGCGCGCGTCCCCAACCGCTCGCGACTGGGGGAGAGAGGATGGCGGCGCCGTCGATCTGGAAGAGGAGGCCAGCGGAGACCACGAGGAGCAACGGCCGCCGCTCCTCCTCCTCGCCGCGGGCCCGACGCCGTCGGAGAAGACGAGCTCGCCTTGGAGCTCGATGGCCGCGCGCAGGCCCCGCTGGCAGGGGAGAGAGGAGGGAGGGGGGTTAGAGCACGGCGAAGGAGCACGCGGCCGGCTGGTGGGGAAGACGAGGCCGCTCAATCGCCGGAGAGGGAGGGGCCTCGTCGCCGGAGCAGGAGAGGGAGAAGGAGAGGAGGCGGCCGCCGGCCGATTCGCGCCCAGATCCGCGCACGGGAGCGGCGGTGCGGCGGAGGAGTCGAGTCGGCGCGCGGGCCGCGGGACCGCGCGGAGGAGCCAGGGCACGGCGCGGCGGCCGACGGAGCAAAGGCGCGCGGGGTCGGAGCGCCGGCCGGAGCGGTGGCGCGCGAGGAGCTCCGCCGCGTGCCCTGCTGCCGCCTCCTCGATCCGCGCTCCTCCACGCCGGCCGCCGGAGCTCTGCCCGTCGTGCTCCCCTGGATCCGCGCGCTAACGGCCTCTGCCTGCGCGGGAGAGCGGCGGCGCGGTGAGGACTGAGGAGAGGTGGCCGGGGAATAGGAGAGGAGGGCGAGCGGAGGATGAGGCGGAGGACCGGAGGAGAGGAGAGAGGTGGCGAAGCTTCGAGAGGGAAGAAGAGGCTGTCGGCGGAGAAAACAAAGGAGGGGAAAAAAGGGAAGGAGAAAAAAAAACGTGGAGAGAGGGAGGAGATGGTAGTTGGGATGGTTGAATAAAATATAGTATAGTTGGTATAAAGTATGGGATATAAAGTATTGCGAGTGCGGAAGAAATCAATTTAAAGGTTGAAATCTCGATGACCAGGACAGAATATTTTGTTTTAAATGGTAGAGTAGAGTATCACCACTGCGAACAGCCTTAGCACTTCAGGCTCCGCACTGAATTCCTACTGCATCTCATTTCCAGGAACATGAGATGGCCCATGACCCACCGACTGCGCTCGACATTTCCGTCTCGGCTTCTCCTACTCTCGCGCGCTCGTCTTGGCACCGATACCGAACGAATATGGCACGCACACAACTCTTGCAACTTCAATTGCTGGTGACTGCGCACTGAGAAGCTAGCCTATATTTATAATGTAGGGTGCAGCCTCACTCCGAGGATTGACCTACCAATGACGATCTCAATTATCCAGGAGTAAAGAAAAGCAAGAAAAGAATAATGCGATCTCAATTGCTGGGGACGCTTCCGGTAGACAAGACTGCTGCTCAGCTCGCTCGGCCAGTCGAGCGCACAAAGGCGCAATGTCTCGGCCCGTATGAGCTCGCCAACGCAAGCACTTTGCGTGCGATGGCGCGTCAAGGCCGTGAGGTTCCTGCCCATAGCAAATCTCGACAAATTTGCAGGGGTGCTCTAGCTCTACCCACAGTGCAACTATTAATGCAACAGAAGGATTTAACAAAAGTACAAACCAACCTTGAGGATTTTCACAGAATTTCGACACCACCAACGCAACAAGCGCTAGTAGCTAGGCAGCGATCAAACCAGAGCCGCAAATCAACAGCCAAACGGGCGATACCAAAAAGAATCAATCATAATCTAACAGTTGCATTTACAGCTACCAGTAATGTTAGCTTCTATAACGTCACTGAAGCAGAATTTAACAAGATGAGCAAAACAGCATTGTACAAACTGGTGCCATGCTAGAGTTAACCCTGTAACTTTAAAAGGCTAATGCAACCCTATACAAAATCTAATTAACCCTTGTTGCATGTACAAATAACAATGGCAACGGACTGTTAGAAGCAATTTGAAAAAAAAAAATGAATCATCAGTTTGGCTTGGTTTCATCTGGTGCAATATCTAAGGGTCCACAAAAGAAATCATGTTGAAAGGGAATGCCTCCTCATGCTTGGCTGTGGCAGTGACTGATATCTCCTTCCTGTTCAGATGGAGAATAAACAAGATGAGTGCCAACTGAAAAGGGATATGGTTATCCGCATCTAGTGTATAGTATTGGGGGAATAAACTGTGTTTTGTGAATTTGGTAACTTGGTATCAATGAAAGCTTTATGTACTATAGACCGACAAATAGGTTGATAAAAATGGAAAAAAAAATGGCATAACATGTTTGCAATGCACAGTGCTAATCATTAGTGACTTATCCTGTTTCGAAAAAAAGTGGGACAAGATTAACACATGTTTCTTTGAACAGGGTGAAAGGGCTATGACATCCACCATCAACATGCACTGCTTAAATGCAACGCCCAGAAAACTTTGCAACCTCAAATTCAGACATAGTAAGCATCATCGATTTCAAATATTTGCCTCAAACCATCAGTACATAATGATTATTTGAACTTTGGACAGAACAAGGGGGAAAAGCAGGAAGGGTAAATGGAAACATATTAAATATTCCAAGGAATGGATATGTGTAAAGCAAAATTGAGACTCACCTTGAACGTCATATATGTACCAGCCATTTGTACTTGGAGATATCCAAACCATTGCACAATCTTAACCAACATTACTTCAATATTCTGAGTGGTAATGTGAAGCATGGGAACGAAATGGTACCTAACTAATCCCTAGGTCAGCCCTATTGAGAATCTTATAGCTTAACCCAAGAGAGTCAATTATTCTAATGCTTGGCTAGTCCAATCAGAATATTTCCCTAAGGAAATCCAAAAATAGCCTTATTGCAGAGTACTGGTGTGAGGCAGTTTGAACTGACAGTCATCAGATTTTTCAACCAGAGCAGTAGCAAGCAATAAATAGAGGAGCTAAGAGCAGAGGGTGCAGGGTTCCTTTGACTAACCACAGTACACTATAAAGTCACTACCACCTGAAAGTCAATGTCATGCTCAGCAGGAACAGCCTTCTCAGAATCATCTTTGGATTGCAAAGCAAGAGATTCCTTGACCGGGCCAGTTTCAGGTGTAACGACCAATGCCTCTTTGCCAGATATCCTAATGTTGTTGAAGTGTTCAGCTAGAAAATCACCTGAATCTGTTGGACTTCTATTACTGTCCAGCTCTTTCGAACTGTTTCTATTATCACTCTCATTTGGACAGTTATGATTATTAAGCTCTTCCAAATTGTTATGATTATCAAGCTTCAGGCTATTAAAACCATTGAGTTCCATTGGAGATTGTGTTTCTTCAGCAGCAAACTTGTTACTCGCAGTACCATCAAGCTCCCCTTGACTGGTATGGTCATTGAGCCCTTTCCAATTGTACTGTGCATCTAGTTCGTTCAGACAACTATGATTCTTAAGCTCTTTGTTAGTTCTACAGCTGTCAAGATCATTCAGATTGATGTGATTGTTGACCTCTTTTGGACAATTATCATCATCAGGCTCTTTCTCAGAGCCAAGATTGTCAAGCTCTTTCAGTTCACTATGGGCATCTAGCTCTTTCAAACTTTTATTAGCATCCAACTCTTTCTCGGTGCTATGAGTACCAACCTCTTTCAGATTGCTATAATCATTCAGCTCCTCTAGACAATTATTAGCACTCAGCTCTTTCTCAGTAATATGACCATTGAGCCTTCTCCCAATGTCAACCTCTTTCAGATTGCTATGATCATTATCTTTCTGACTACCACGAGCATCAAGATCTTTTGGACAATTGGGGTCCTCATCCTCTACAGACTTGTCGATGCTGTTTTCCTCATCCTCTGCAAACTTGATGCCGTGATCCTTATTTGACTCAGTCTGTGCATATGGACAGACAGGTAGACTTCTCAGACGGCATTTATGGCACTTGAAACCAATGAGATTGATCACATTCTCAATGGTAACAGAGTATATATCCCCATGAAACCAATCTGAAAAGGAAAAGCATGTAAAAACGATTATAGGATAAAAAATATGAAAGCTTCCCAAGACATAAAAGCAACAAAGTAAAATCAAACACATCCAACATATAAAACTGCAACAACAATTACTTGTTGACTAGTGCTCCCTCTCAAGTGTACTCTACGGACAATACACTTTGCAGTTCATTTAAATTCATTTGTAGGACATAAGAGCACTACCAAACAGAAATTATTAAAGCAGCTTAAAAGAAAAGAAAAATAATGCCTCCGTTTGTTCTTTCTTTTTTGTCGTTTAGCTATTCAAATGTGTTATCTATCGTTTGTCGTTATAGGATTTCGAGAATGTGCATCTAGTACATTTAAAGCTTGCTATGTTTTTCCATTTATTGTTCATTGGTCACAGGTGGCTGCAGAAACAAATTAACTCAATGAAGCACGTCCTCCATTTCGACTTGGCACTTTGACCAATGAGTGCATTTTTAGGCAAGAGTAAAATGCACTGTAGGTCCATTAACTTTTAGAGATGTGTCACGTAGCCACATAGGTCCATCAACTCTCAAACTGCATTTTTGGGTCCATAAACTTTTTAAGTAGTACATCATTGGTCCATACCGGTTCGTGGGAGGCTTAGATCCGACGTGGCTTAGATCCGACGTCAATGCCCACATGATGTACTACTTAAAAAGTTTATGGACCCAAAAATGCAGTTTGAGAGTTGATGGACCTATGTGGCACATCTCTAAAAGTTAATGGACCTACAGTGCATTTTACTCTTTAGGCAATGATTTATTAAGTTGGGTTGGACAATTACCCTTGTAACGGCTGTCCAAACTAATTACTGGTGCCAGCCGAAATATGTTTTCCTCATGTCTCAGCATAAGTGCAAGCACATGGGTCATCTCATTGGTAACAATGTTATTGCCGAATTTGTTTTCCCTCTAAAATGACTGCAATGATTTTCTTTCAAGCTTTGCAACGCTGAGACGAAACATTTGACACTTAAAGTTGGGTTGGACAATTACCCTTGTAACGGCTGCCCAAACTAATTACTGGTGCCAGCTGAAATATGTTTTCCTCATGTCTCAGCATAAGTGCAAGCACATGGGTCATCTCATCGGTACCAATGTTATTGCCGAATTTGTTTTCCCTCTAAAATGACTGCAATAATTTGTAATAGGTGCCTAAAGTAGCTGCTGGTGCCAGCTTCACATTTGACACTTCTGAGCATGTTCTCTTCCATTCTATGGATATGTGCAAGCACACATGCCATCTCTCATTGGTGCCAATGTTACCTCAGCTTTTGTTTTATCCTCTAAAAAGTCTGCGATGCTTTTCTTTTCAAGTTTTGGAATACTGCTTACTAGTTCAATGGCACAGCTACACCTCCTGATTGATCACAAGGGAAAAATTGGAAAATGATGCATTGGTAAAATGGTAGTGCCAAAAATTTGGGGAAGGTAAACTTGGTCAGATATGCCAAGTATTATGAAGCACAGGGAGTAGTAGACAACACAGCTTTAGTAGGGAGATATGGACATGTAGAACTTTCCATAATACCCACGCCCAAAGCTAAAACAACAAAAAAACGAACAGAAGGGGTAATAGCTAAATAGTTTCAAAGAGAGTGAACGCATAAGTAGGTAGGTACCTACTGTCCACACTGTGTAAAAACACATAACAAAGAACATTGTTTTATCTCACATAATAGACAACAGATCATGGAGATATGTCTCGTGCAAGTAAAGCCCTGCTTACCTTCACATTTCTCACAAGCAATATAAATATCCTCTTCACTGTAGCTTTTCTCACACAAACAGCATACTGGCCTGACATCAGACATTTCAGCATCTTCAGAAGGAAAAACTACTCTTTCTTTCCTAAAATTTATTGCCCGTTCATCATGTGGACTTTGTGTCCACCGAAGGCCATTTAACCAGAATGAATACTGCAAAGCAGTACGCTTCCTCTTCCGACAGCTAGCTGAATTCTCGGATACATCTGAGTTGCCTTTCATGTACTTATCATACAACCGTTTTGATATACGTTTCACTGGTTCATTTTTGGGCACATTTGATGGTTCACTCTCACGCATCTTTGGTAATTCATTCTTTGATGGATTCAGTGGGTTCTTCCTAGGCCGACCACGCTTGCCCTTTTTGCCAATTTTCTTCTTGTATTTGAGAACAATCTGATTTCTCCTAGTCAGAATCTTGCGTGATTGCTTCTTTTGTTTCTTTTGCTTCTTTTTGGGAGATGACTTCTTTGGTGAAGCCTTTTTCTGAGGAGAATTCACATCTAGGACCTTTTCAGCATAGCACTTGTTGCAAACATAAACAGCATTTGCAGCACCTCTAGGAACCTTGAAATGTTTTCTATGGAAAAGAGCTGCATCGGATAAGGTAAAGTAGATAAGTGACAAATGTCGAAATAACAATAACTCCCAATAAAACTTCAAGCATCAATAACCCAAGCAAAAGGAAAACTTAGCAATTGATCCATTAGTAGTGCAATATTAACAGATGATGGAAATTTCTTTTTATCCAATGGCAACATAGGAGACCACAGAAAGCGCATATAAAAATAAGAACTTGAGGGTAATAGCCATGCATATGCAAAACAACAAAGATGTCCATGTGCAATAGGGCATACCTGCACAATACTGGCAGTTCACAGCATCCCTGTAGAAAAGAGAGAGTCAGATTAACAAAATAATTTACCATGATACAGAAAAAACAAATAACAAAAATATTGCCATAGTGACAACATGGTGCAAGAG
Source organism: Urochloa ruziziensis (assembly GCA_015476505.1). NCBI lineage: Eukaryota > Viridiplantae > Streptophyta > Magnoliopsida > Poales > Poaceae > Urochloa > Urochloa ruziziensis. The sequence continues at coordinate 61,412,613 of CM027119.1, read as the reverse complement.
TTTACTGGACAAATAAATAGCTACAAGAACCAAAACTCCCACACTTTGCCTAACCTTAGCTGTGGCAAAATTAGTCCCCAACCAAACATGACTGAATTAAACCTTTACCAATCGCTACTAATGACTGATAGGGTGAGTATGGTGTGGTTGAGGGGGAAAAACTGCTAAGGAAGAAGAAAAAAGTTAAGTATCCTTGACGTACCTTGCAACCACTTCTTTGTTACATTGACCACAAAGCCTGGTTGATTGCTTTTCTGCTCTTTCAAAGAGGTAAGCAAACCCGGACTTTTTTGGCACTTCGGGTTTGGAGTCACACATCTTCTTAGTCTTCTTAGGAAGTTCATCAGTTTCTTTCTTTTTCAGTAAGCGAGCGACCGCTTTGGCTTCATATGCCTTCAACAGATTCAGAGGGACATGGCCTTCACTTAACCAGTACCTGTTCCTCTCGCTAGAGGGCTCCTCAAATTTTGTTCCGTGTTTAGAAATAACAGGAGGAATGTTCTGTCTCTTTCCAAAATCAAGTAGATATTCAACATTTGTTCCTTCTATGCGTTTTCTGCGAATTACAACTTTCTTAAAAAGCCTTGCTATTTTCTGCATTTCCTTGGTCATGAGGCTAGAAGGGAGAGTGCTCTGTATCTCGGTCCATTTGATATTCCATTCAAGCTCTTTAATCTGCAGGTACACAACAGCAATTTAGTGAGCAAATTTGACTGGTCGTTTTTCAAAACAAGAAATTATTACCTGCAAAATGAGCTGGGCCACATTTTCTGCCATTTCCACAGCAGCTCGCCAAGCAATGTATTTGAACCTCCGGGCAAATTGTGAACCATCGGTGTATAAAATCGTGGGAATTTTCTTACGCCCCGCTGAAGCATACCAGGACAAAAAGGTTTAGTGCAAATACGACAGTAGAAAAGGAATATCTGGAAACTGACAAGATTGGTCATAAACCTTGCCGAGCAGCTTTGTGGACCAGTGACTGAGGCAACCTCTTCCAATGAAACACTTGTCGGGATAATTTTCCACCCCTCCACCAATAAACACCAACGTCACGAGAATCAACTTTAAGTTCACCATTAGAAGATGGCTTTCTCCCTGGCTTTCTAGCACTTCCATGACTTAGAGATTTATTAGATGAACGGACCAATATATGAGCTGCAGAACCAACAACTTCAACAGAGTCCGCCGGTTTCTGCCATTCCACAGAAATGGCAACATGTCGCAGACTGGACTCTAACTGCAGAGTATGGGCAGAAAAGTGTGTATCATTATAGGGTATACAGATTAAAGAATTCTAAAAAAAAGGAACATAAGGATGAAGCATATGACAAGTTATACCATTAGAAGAGGCTGCCTAAGTGATGAAACATCTGAAGCCTTAAGAACCGCCTGACGCCAATATATGTGATATTGTGGATTTTGCCAAGGACCAGTCAGCAAACCATTCAACCTTTCTTCAATTGACAAAATGTTATGCATGGCAAGGATGATATGACTTTCCATATTTTTTTCTGCTGCGAGACCAGAAGCATGTGGCTTAGGGCCTTCCATGCATTTAACATCAGTCACTCTGAAAATGCAGTCAACACCGCCGCTGATTTGGCAGGAATTGCACCATCCACATTTTTCTTTAAGCAGCTCGACAGAAAGCTTTTGATCAGTTAGTGCAAAAATGTTAGCATATTTTTTACATATTGTTCTCAGATGGAAGGAAAGTGCATCCTGAACAGGTTTCTTCCCTTCCTTGTTTTCAGACAGCTTGTGTTTTAGCTCTTCAGCAGCTGAAGCTGCTATTTGACCAAAGCTGTAGTAGTTTATGTACCTAGCAAGATCTGAATGGAGATGCCAATCACTTTGCTTTTTCTTAGGTGGTAAATCTTCCTGATTCTCTGCAGATAAATCATTATCATGTGAATAAATGTCTTCCTGGGAATTGCAGTGATCATTATTAGCACTAGAGGATTCATTTTGAGGTTTTTCATTTGAATCACCTTCAGCAGCATTTCCACTTCGAGACATAAGCACAGATCTAAATGTGATGCTCCGGAGTGACAAATCTCGATCCAATTGATCAGAATTTGAGGTGCAAGCTTTTTCAGAATCTAATTGTTCAAAGGAATTGTCCTGTTCTGCCTTAAACTGGTCACGGTCACTATGTTGCTTCAGTCGCGATGAAAGTCTGCAGTTTGTCTCAGTGTCAGATGTACTGCATTCCCTGCTACTCTGATACCGACCGTTAAGATTGGGCGACTCGATTGCAGAACCGAAAAACGAAAATATTGCATTAACAATTGAGCTGTACGAAGGATGACATGTGTTCAACACTGTAACCAGGGAATGAAGATCGACCTGACCATAATAATGACATGGAGGGTTCCCCTCATATGAGTCAATCCTGCAAGTTCAGAAGATGCTTTGTTTGTTAATGCAGCAAGAAGAAAATATCTGATACATACAGAGAGTAAACACGCCATGTCTCACTTCTGCAATATGAATTGCTCACTTTCAGCAAACCTTTAATCGATGAGCCTACAATATCATAACAACTGGATCTTACTAAATTAGGTATCACGAATTTCGTTGTTTTATTACAGAGAACCTTAATACGGAAGAGGTTTCCTTCTTTTAGCAAAATCTGCAAGTCTCTAGCGCAGAAATTCTATTTTTGTTGTGGTCTCATACAACATCAAGGTATGAGTATGACCATACCCTGGGTTATTCAGTAAGCCCAACTTTTTTTCACACCCCTAAGCAAGAAAAACTATAAATCTGTATGATTTTCCTAGCATATCAAAAGTCAAACCATTGTTAATTACAGAATGTATTCCTAGGCTCACATGTCCCTAGCAGCTAGTATAGAAAGAAATCATACGATTGTTCCAGCTTACATGTTCTGCAGACAGGTGTAACCCAGAAGAAACAAGACAAAAAGAGCATCCTAGTCCTAGGTGAAGCTCGTAGACGAGAAAAATGCTAAGCTTACATTATTGTTCCTAGATCCTAAGGTGACTTCATTATCTGAATGGTAGAGCGCCAGAGCGCTGTAATCTTTACACTTAGATTTTGAACAGTACAGAAGGACAATATAGTAGACGAATATTCAAAATAATATAGAAAAAAGAAAAAGAGCATTCCGATATACATGTAACGCCAGAGGAAGGGATGGATTGCGACTTACACCAAAAGATAGCCGCAAGTGCCAAAGTATAGTCGGCCATGTGGATCGATTCCCAGAACCTCTGCTCCTCTCATAAGACTTGTCACATTTCTAGATCCATCATTCTTCTGTATTAAACATTCAGGACAATACCAATCACCTTCAGGCAATAGATCCTCCACCACCCCCACACATTTCGAATGGAAGGCAGCTGGACAGCCATCGCAACATAACAAATTACCATCCATGCCACAAAGATAGCATTCATCACTGTTACCATCATCCATTTCATCAGAGCCTTCTGGACGCTCAGAAGAATCCACTGCACCCTTGGCAGAAGACCCCCTCTTTTTTCTTCTTAAACCAATGCTTCTTAAGCCCTCATCATTTCCATCCAACTCGGACATCCTTGACCGCATAGCCCCAACCTCCAGAACATCATCAGAGAGTGAACGCAGCAGCTCGAGTTTTACCAGTGCAGGCTGCTTATAGTACTCTGTACTCAACAGCTTTAAGTCTGTAAGCTTCATACCATCCCTCAATTCCGTGCCCCTGGTTAGCAAGTATTCAGCAAGGTAGATTGGCCAAGTTGCTAGGTCTAACAGCTCCCAGTTAAGATTCCTACAAAGATAATAGCAGGTAACTTGAAAACAGAGTTTCCATCACATAGAGCTCTCAAAGCTTAGGGCAGAGAATAGCATTTTACCTAATACAGTGAACTGCCGACGGGTCTCCTTCATTGGCAAAATCTTCCAGATGGCTCTTGAGAGCTCTCAGAAGAGCAAAATGCACCCAGTCAATCAAAGGATTCACACACACGCATTGCAGCGCAGCCACAAACGTGTCCAGTGGAAATGGGCTCAGGAATAGCTGCCTGCTAAATGACCTTAAGCAGGAGTAGACTTGAAAGACGTCGAGGACAGGGAGGCCGCCCAAATCCAAACCCTGCGATGACGGTGGCAGCTCAGGCTTAGGTGGCAGTACCGGCTTTGGCGGCGGTTTCTTCACTGCAGCTTCCTCCAAATCCCTCGAGACAGAGCGATAGCGTCCACTTCCATTTCCGTGAGGACGCTTCCTCCCAGACCGCTGTGGCGTCGAAGCAGCCGCCTCCTCAGCCTCAGCGGCCTCAGCAGCAGCCGCCACAGCAGCCGCGGCCTCCATCTCAGCCGCCCGCTCAGCCGCCTTCGCCTGCCGCGCGCTCCGTCGCAGAGGCCTCGACGACGACACAGGCCCGGGACTGACCCGTCGCTTCTTCTTCTCTGCCGCCGCATCCTCCTCCCCGCTAGCTTCCGCCGGCGTGGCGGGCTCAACTTCCCCATCCGACGACCCGCCGCCGGCGGGGACCGCCAGTACCACGCCGTCCCCCGGCGGCGCGGCCGAGGACGGGGACTCCTCGTCCCCGCGCCGGCGCTTCTTCGGGCGCCTCCCCGCGGCGTCCCGCGGCGGCGTCTGCTGCAACGCCTGCGGCATGGCGGGGCCGACGAGTATCTCGGCCATCTCGTCGGCGTCGACCTCCTCCGAGTCGCCGTCCTCGTAGAGCACGCGGAAGTAGCCCGCGTCGGTATCGTACGACTCCACGACGCCGGAGTAGGTCCCGAACCCCGGGAACGCCTTCCTCACCGCCCTCCCCACCAGCGCCTCCATCCCGCCCGCCCCCCGCGCAGAATTCCTAGGGTTTGGGGCGCCGGGAGGCCAGCGCGGCGGCGGATCGGGCGCGGCGGCCGGGGTGCGGGCGGGATCGGCGGGCGATTAGGGCTTGCGGGGGCTGGCAATTTTGGGTTCGCTGGCGTCCGTAGGGGGGGAGGGGAAGGAGAAGGTGGGGGGAGAGGAAGAGGAAGGGGACGAGAGGCGTGTTATATCTCGCTCGGGCTCACAGCTCTGGTTAGTCTACTGCGGGGAGAATGGAATGGAGCGAACGAGATGGCTGTGCGCGTCGAGTAGAGTACGAGGGGTTTGGTTTTGGGAGGGAAAATGTTTGGCTCCACCGTGACATTGGAAGACTTCGTTTGATTTGAAATGGAAAATACGGTGGAGCACGAGTCCACCCGGGGGAGCCAGAGACAGAATTTTGCTATTTCTGGTGCTGTGGGTAAAGGTGTACAGTCATAGCATGGAGAGAAGGGACACGTAATGGTGTGTCCGAGGAGTCAATTTGAAGAGGAAAGGAGTCACGAGGTTGCTAGGAGTTTAAAATTAGGAATTAGATCCAAAGTTGAATCATACCGTTCAAAACTATAAAGATTTTGAGACAAAAAAAACTTTATGCGTCAATTTAGTTGTAGCATAACTAGATTCCTAACTAGGTGATTACAATGTAAATCGCCATCTGCCTAGCAAGGGAACATACTTTGATTTTGATGTATATGAGAGAGAAGCACATCCTACTAAGAGCAACTCCAGCCGCCTCCCTAAACGTGGGCCTCTGTTTTACACTTTTAGTCAGGCCCATAAAATTTAGGGGCTTAAAATTATTTCCGAACTCCAGCCAGCCCGACCAAATGATGACCCCTAAATTGTGGGACCCACCTGTCATCTCCCCGCGCCGCAGCGCTGCCTCCCCGCGCCTCCCCGGCGCCTGGGTGCTTGCGACGCGCCCGCGCCTCCCCTCCCCTCTGCCCCTGTGCTCGCGCCTCCCATCCGCGCCGCGGTAGACTCGCCGGAGAAGAAGAAACGCGGGCAATGGGGAGCTCCGTCGGCTCGAGTCCCACCACGCCTCGATCTGCGCCGCTGCGAGCTCCGTGCGTGAGCTTCGCCGCCGGCGTCAGGAGGAGAGGGGCCCGGTGAGCTTCGCTGTGCGAGCTTGGCCGGTCGCACGCGAGCACAGGAAGGTGGAGGGGCGCAGTCACGGCGAGGGAGGGAGGGCGTCGCCCACCAGCACTCCTTGCTCGCGCGGGAAGAGCTCCGCCGCTAGTGATGAGGAGGGACGGAGGGAGCAAGGGAGCCGCACCGCGTGCGCCCGCGCCCGCCGCCCGGCCCCGCACGACGACCCCGCGAGAAGAAAAAGGCCGCCGCCTGGCTCGGGCTCGGCAGCGCGCGGCGGGCTCCGGCGGCGAGCGGCTGAGAGGGGGTCCAGCGCCTCCCCCGGCGCCTGTAGCCTGCGCGCGGCGGCGGGAGTGGCCGGCGCAGGCGAGGGCGGAGCGCAGGGGCGGGCTGGGCTGGGGCTGGCGCAGGGGCGCCTTCTCCCTCCGTCGCGCGCTTCTATCTTCTGCCCCGATGGGCGCGCTTGCCGGCGGGCCGACGGCGAGGCGGGACGGCGGCGGCGGCGCGGGAGAGGGTCGAGGACGGGAGCGAGCAGAAGAGAGGAAAATCAAGTGGGGCTCACGGGTTGGTGGAAATAGAGGGCCTCCAAATCTGGAGGCTTGGGGCCAATATTTGGAGGCCTCCACAAAATGGGGGCTTGTTTAGAGTCCCGGACTGGAGAAGGTTTTTTCCACTTAGAAGACTAAAATAGGTATAGAGGCCCATTTGAGGGCTAGGCTGGAGTTGCTCTAAAAATTGTCATGCGTCTACTTATGTCCATCTTTGATGAATTCATGCAAACTTCACGAATTTTGTTAGCTAGATCAAGAGTTAGGGTTTAAAATCCAAGGTTAACAGGAGCATGAGTGGCAGCCTCAAGAAAAGATTCGTCTGGCTAGTAAGTTCAGTAGCCGTTGCAAATTCGAAAGCAGTACGATGGCGTTCTGTTCACTCCCGCCACCTCTCTTTTCCCCGCCAAGGGCGAGCTCTGTTCAAAGTTGCGGGCTGTGCCGATATGCTCCCATCTTGGAAGCTCTTGGATAATTAAAAATACATACTCACATAAAATCCTCGATTGGAGAATAAGACATACTCAATAATTCATCAATAGAGTTGCACACGAACGATTGTGGGATTTACCTGGTCCACAAACATCCGGCCGCCCAAAGCTCTGCGAGTTTGGGTCAATCCGACTGGTACAACACCTGATTTCCTAACAAAGTTCAGAGTTCGACTGCCACAACCTGCGTTGGCCCTGTTCAGATGTTTCGCGAAATTTTTTTCGACTATGTTCCCTCACATGCATGGCATATTAAATTTAGTCGAAAAAATAACCCATTATATAGATGGAGTGTACTTCGCGAGACGAATCTAATGAGCCTAGTTAGGTCATGATTAGACAATAAATTGCTACAGTAAACATATGCTAATGACGGATTAATTAGACTCATTAAGTTCGTCTTGCGATGTACTGACAGAATCTGTAATTAGTTTTGTAATTAGTCTATATTTAATACTTCAAATGTGTGTCCGACATACTTGAAAAAAATTTCGCAAAACATTTAAACAGGGCCATTGTACTGATTCCATGAGGCAATCAGTGCCATTCCTCGAAGAAATAAATAAGCCATGAAGAATCTGACAGAAATAGCAGGATAAACCCTTCTTTAACTGGCAACTGCATCCATCCATCCAATCATGAACAAGAAACATACTCCGTACACCAGAACATCCATCAGATGAACGCCCATATGAACATCAATATTTGCTTGCTATAACCATGATATCCCACTGATATGGGTTCAGATTAGCCTAAAACCCCTATAACTCAGCACACAACACGAGATGATAGAACAAGTTCTACTTACATATGTACCTATATAAATTAGCCTCCTCGGCATCCAGTGAGCTGCTTCAAGCCTCTTAAAAAAGCACACAGCAGCACCAAACGCCCAGGGCTCAGCACTAGGCGTAGCACACCCATAAACATTTGGAATGACGAGCCCAGTGTCACTTCACATGGGAGTCGTAGACATCAAAGACGGATTCTGGGATGACGGTGGGCAACTTGTCTATGTACATGAAGAGTCGCCTCAGGTTCTCTCTTCGGACGGTCGCCATGTCAACGATGTCCCTGTTATCTGTGTATATCCACAGGTCAGAAGAGTTTACCCTCTTGAGGCTGTCGCGACAGAATGGACAGGACTGGGATCTTGACCTCCTGCAGCAATACCATAACTCGCTTAGAGAACTTATATAGTCTAAGAAAGAAGAAACTCACTGGAACAATCTGAGAGACATATTTGTAGGCTAGATAGTGATGGTCAGACTGTCACTAACAAAACACATACTAGTTCTGCATTGACACGTTAATAACACACACAAAGAATGGCAATTGTCCTTATTTAGCTTGATATAACTGCGGCCCAATTTGGTTAGCAACTATATTAGCCACACCTAAATTTAGTACTAAAAAATCAATGGGAGGATCAGAAAGATATACAGTAGAACATTGTAGGTTAGATAGTGATGGTCAGGTTGACACTAACAAACCACATGCTAAACCTGCACTGAAATGTTATTAGCACATACAAAGAATGACCCTTATTTGTCTTCATGGAACATTTCCAACAAAAGAACACTTTCAGCAGGCATACAGATGAATGCTGGTTCTTGAAGCTTCAGGGAACAATTTTTATCCTTTCTATCCAATTATTAATGTTATAAACTGATAGTCAAGTCACTAGCCCCAGGTAAGCTACAATTCATAACTTCACCAAAAAGGAGACATAAATTTATTTAGGTTTTGTCCTGTTTCAACCTGCATTTAAACAAAAGCAGGAGATGACATGACATGTTCTGACTTGCAAGCAAGCACTGATTGGATACCTCGTGGAAAACAATCTAGAATTACCAAAACATAAGAACATCATCGGGCAGTTATTGTTGTGGCGTGGGGGTCTGCGAGGTGAACGCAAGGGAGAGTGCAAGAGCAATCGAGCTTGAGAGCAGAAGCGAAGAACGTAACGAGGCGGAGGAGTGATCTCGCCGGCGGACGAGGATGATCTCGCCGGCGGACGAGGATGATCTCGCCACCGTCGAAGATAACTCCGCCCTGCACGGGAGAGTTTACTCCTTCGACAAAAACCTCCTAATACAAACTACCGGCCTTTATAGATTTAGGCCACCAACTTGACTAGCAAGTAAACTAGCAATCCTCCTAACAAACCAACTATATCTCTCCCGTGAAACAGCTGCCGTTGAAACCAACTCAGCCACGAATAGGAGACGTTGTGGACTCTCCTTTCTTCCTCCTGCTGTACGTATTCTTGTAGAAGAAAGAGTCCACAACAGTTATAGACTAGTGGCAAGGAATTTAGGCGTGAGTCCAGTCCCATGTCCTTACATTCAGGACTAACCAAGAGAAGTTTAACACACATGGGTCTTGGTCTCCTGTAGACGTCACCACAAGATGCTGTTCCAAACTTGCTCCCGAACTAGTTAAAGATAAATAGCTCCCTGACTACCTTTGGTTGCCTAATATTGCCATTTAACTTCTCGTAAGCTGCATTAGCGGAATATTATTCGAGTCTGCAGCACTCATTCCTGATTAATAATTTCTGGTTATGTGGCAAAATGTATACTGAAAAAGAATTTACAAAAAATAAAGGTTTAGTTCTTCCTCAAAATTCTACTTCTGCTTCATAAACCATGGAATTATAATAATTACATGCAGAACTAATAAACATCAAAGAGCAAGAATGGCGGCTGATATTAAGTGGCTGTAAAAAGGATCTGCAGCAAGGTTTTTCCGCTACAGTTTGTTGCCCAGATAATCTCATGTGAAGATGAAACAGCAGCTCAGGGAAGAAAGTAGCATACGACTGAAGGTCTCGGCAGCTAGCAAAGTAAAGTTAAAGCTGCGATCATGATTTAGGACTAAAGAGTTCATAAGGGTCAATAATCCTGTAATATAGTGGGAGCTCAGGGCAAGTAAGAAATTACCCTGTAGCTACTTACCAAGTTGCCAGATAAACAAAATGGCACTTGTTTTCAGTTTGATACCAATAAATTCAAATATTGATCACACATCCAGCTTATATACATGTATTTAAGCATTATTGCAGTACAATAGTAACTATTTCACATACTTAAGGCATGGCATTTCATAAGCAAGCAAAACACTTAATCATTTTTGAAGAAAAAACACTTAATCATCAAAGAACAGAATAACAAAAAGTATTCCAAAGGACTTTAGAAATGGGAGTGCAAATTTGTACCAGTCACGATAGCATTTAATGCACATAGCATGGCTACAGGTTGGAAGAACAACTTTGGTGTTGATTTCCATACATATGCCACATTCCTCCTCTATATTATCGTCAATCTCTGATATCACCATTTTTGGATCCTCTCGTTTTCTGTACCTCTCTATGCATATTGCTTTCTGTTTCTTATCCTCCACTTCATTGATTCCTTCATGTAGTTGCATCAAAGAGGGAAATATGACAGCTGCCAAAACCAACAAGACCTAATGAACAAGCAATTAAAGATAATAATGGTGCAAAGCAAATGTTATTCAAAAGATTCTGAAAGATATGCACTATACCATAAAATTCCCGGATGCTCGCTTTTCTTTCATGAGTAGACATGGTGGTTGTCCCATCAGCATAAACCTGCACATTTAATATAATTTTTAATTTTAACCTAAGTACTAACTCGCCATAAAAAATGGACAGAAACTTTGCTCTAAGACAGAAGTGTTGGCCAACCTTATAAATTAGAATCCTCAACAGCCCAAGTGCACCAGCAAGGCTGCAATCTGTCCACTGCACAAGAAAGAGGAAAAAATGGGCAGCGGGGCAATATGCCATCCTCATCTGAAGGCAGGCGCCATCATATTCCCTTTCAGAAGCACTGCATTTCCACACACAAAACAAAGCAATGAATCCTCTGGAAGGTACTGAAGTCAAGAGTAAACCAAAATCATGACTTGCCAGACCAACAAATTGGGTGGGCAAACAATGAACCACAGTTCAATTCACGATTAAATATTTTCCCTAATGGTATATTTGTGCTGTTGTGGACAACAAGTTCCATCAAATCCCAAAGGACTTCAGAAAATAATGATGGCGATTATGAGAGCCCCCACATTTCCACTGAAGTGGAAGTGCATGGCACATCGACAAGGAATTTCATAATGGCAATCCCAAGTGCTATAAGATAGTTCTTCAAGGCCTAAAGATAAATTGGCCAACTAGCAACCGCATCACACACTAGATATTAAAATTCCATGATGGCAACTCAAAAATGTTATAGCTGTGCATCACTGATAAAGGAGATTTGGCCAAAAAGTAGCATATTTGCTGACAGGTGTTAGGTTGTGACATGAGAATTGAGAAGCTACCAACAGAAAACTCCAAGCCGTTCACGCATTACTAATTATACCCCGACTGTAACTAAAGTGGTATATGTACCTAGCACCAAAGTCGAAGCATTAACCAAAGGGGAATCTCATTCTAGGTGTCACAATCAACGACATATCATATCCAATATACCTGTTATGACTGGGACTAATGAACCAAGGTGACTAGCAGCATCCCATGGTCTAATTGCCAATCCATCCCACTCAAGATCTCAATTAATACGGCAATTTTGTTATTAAAAATTAACACGGCAATTAGGGATAAGATATAGTAGTACCAACACGCCCAGTGTCTCAGCTCAGAACGCCTCGGAACAACCGAACAAGAACATGTCAAACGATATTACGTAATTGATTATTGATGATACCTCAGCTGTCGCTGAACAGTAACCCGTGAATAGCATGCGACAAGAAAGGGGAGAGGCATGAGGTGAGGTCACTACTCACAGAGAGTTGGCGTGCTGGATGTCGGCCTCGAGCACCTTGAGTGAGTCCCTGAACGACCTGCCCATGAAGACCACCTCCGGGAAGCACACCAACTCCACCACCGCGCCGCCGCGACCATCCAAATCCCGACCTCCTCCCCTGCTCTCGCCGCCCAAAACCTCCCCGCAAACCCTAGCCGCCTCCGCTTCTCCCGATCCGTGCCGCGCAGCGCCGCCCAAACCCCAAACACTCCCCCGCCGGCTCGCGCTTCGGTAAACGGCACGGCTCGGCTGAAGTGGCGGTGGTTAGCGGCGAGGCCATTTAAAGCTCACGCCCTCTCGCTTTCAATCCCGGGGTGCCTTGCGTGCACGGGAGGGAGCTAGGGGGAGCTGTATAGTAATGTCACATTCCCACTGACGCGTGGGGACCGATTGTACGAACCCACCTGTCGGTGATATACGGTAGGGAGGTGATTGGTCAGGGTGGGGTCACGGAAGGTTGCCACGTACGTTTCTGGAAGGTGCGGTGTGGTCGCCAGCCATGTCCGTTTTCGTCCCCACCCGGTTGGAAGTCTTTATACGAGCGAAGTACACGTAATCATGCTGTACGGGACAATTTGTAAGATAATCAGGTGGTGTTATTACTGTACAAATGACTGGACTGGATCAGATACTGTACCTGTTGCTTCCTTTTGGTATTTTCTGGAATGATAAAACGTAATGGTTGCAGGAGTTGCATATCTGTTGATTGCTGAATACATGACTAACATCATCCGAGGATTATTCTCTAATGGAGTTGGATGTGTGCATGTAATAAAGTAGATAATGTGAAATACAAGTAAAGTGACATGCTTTTGCCCCCTGCCTTCTCAGCACGAAGCATGGTGAAATCATGAGAGCTGTCTGCTTCTATCAGAGAAAACCCTATCTTTCCTTATTTCAACCACCCGGCTACAATGTCAGCTGAGCAGATTACCAAACACAGATAACATATTTTTTTTTTTTGAAAGTTCAACATTCCACCGTTCAACGCTCAACGCCTGTCGTCCAAAGTGGGATCTGGTGAAAAACAGACGATCGTGTACATAGCGTTCTGATCGATCGTTTCGATCAATAGTTCGATACAGTTTTGACCAAAGACCTATATTATATCAAGATAACAACAATAGTTTAAGCTCAACAGATGGGATATTTCAATATCAGGCTTTAAATAAGCCTCATCATGCTTCTTCTATCTTGATTCTGCCTCTCTTACTGCACGGATAAGATGGGTGATGCGGTACTCGAGCTTCTCGTTCTCCATGATTAGCTTCTTGTTCTACAAAGTTCATGAGATAAGGTGTGGTTGTATAAATGACAAATGTTGACAGTTGTAAGATAGCGACAGTTCAAAGCAAAGTGATTGATTACCTTCTCTTTTTCAGTCAGGTATTCTGCACTAACTGAATCCAGCTTTGACTGGAGATCTTTCATGGCAGAAGAACTTGCCTCAGATCCGCTGTTCAGACCATCTAGTAAATCATGTAAAGAAGGAATTAGGCACCTCCTCTGATCTCTTATCAACAAGAACACACCTGGAACAGCAGGGCTATATAAAATTACCTTGGTTGTACAGCAAGGCTTCCAGCTTCGTTATGCGTATCTGCGAGATGAAAGGAAACAATCATACAATTAGGAAAGGTAACATCAAGGCAAACAGCAGTACAAATTAAGAATTCGTGTGACCACTCTGACCAAGCATGACAAGGTTGCCACAGGCTTCCATGTGGCTGGTCAATACATCACATCACAATGACTTTTGATAAAGAAAAACATAAGAGATAACAACCCACAAAGTAAAGTACATATAAGACCAGTAGTTATCCACAGACCATAGCCAGCGAGGTAGCTGGGTAGGTGATATTGCAATTGAAGAACAAATGGTCCATGGTAGCCCCTAGCCTAGTAGGTAATACCGCAGTATAAGAACATGCTAAGTTGCTAGTTACAAAGTTAGGCGCTTGTGTTAGCAAGTATGGGTGGAAGATATTCAAAGCAGCAGTACATAGGACGGGGCCGAGATTTTTTTAGGACGAAAAAAAAAACAAGAACAGGAACAAAGAGGTCTATGGCCAGGCCAGGAAAGTTCAAATCGATGTTACATGATAATATCAAAAGGGCTCTTTGTAAACACTACGTCTACCCTCGTTCTTGAGGCCAGCCCTAGTACGGTCATAAATTTGTTTTGGCAAACCATGTGATTTTTCTCTTTCCAAGCATTCCAGATCAGGCAGATACAGAGATACATATACTAAGGAAGTGACCAAGATTACTACTCAAGTTTAAAGACCATTTGACTTCCTCCACATCTAGAAGCCTGGGATCACATTATCTCTCTTCTAGGTTCAAGTAGATTTAAATCTACAATTTGTTCTCTCCTTGCCAAGATAGCCCATAATTCATGCTGTTACAAACTACATCTGCTACTAGGTATATTACAGATCTATGCGATAGCTAGAAAGGGAAGTTGGGACTTCTGAAGCATCTATTTGGGTTCACATATCTGAAAATTGCCCGATGGATTATATTTAGAATAATAATAGCACAAAATACATCTAAGATGCTGCACAGGTAATTTGCTCATGATTCCTCGTCAATTTGTTTTGTTTGCTCCAAAGTACTCCCAGCAGATAAACCCTTTCCAATAACTTTTACTCTGTCATCATTCATAAATAAAAAAAATGGAATCCCGAACACCAGTGACCAGTTGTTTTGGAACCAAACCTACAACTGCCTAGGAACATCAGAGGAACCACCAGATTGCTGTCGATTAAGGGGTTGCCTACCAGAAACCGCCGGGGATCAGCGATGGTCAGGAGCTAGGAGACAAGCGGGCTCACCTCAGCCTCGGAAGCTCTTTCCTGGAAGGGCTTGAGGGCCACATCCAGTGCCGCCGTCGCGCGGCCGTCGTCCGCCGCCATGGTCGCCGTCGGTCGCCTTAACTCCTCGCAGCCCTCGTATTCGAGAAAATTGAGCTGGCCGCGGCACCTACCAATAATCTGCAATTACGACGGCGGGTTGATGCCTCCCCTCCCTAACTCCCTTAGCTTGCGGAGGATCGACCTGCCAATCCAAATCAAACCATTTTAGAGCGCCCTGCTGCTGTTGCAATCGAAGAGGAATCGAATTCCGAAACGGATTCGCAGTCGCGGGTTACCTGGCGGGCTGACCCGAACGGCCTGACACGAAACTGCCGGCTCCGAGCTTCTCGGCGGGGCGGCCGCCGGATCGATCGATCTCCCTGTGCTCCGCTCCGCCGCCTCTACTCTCCCTATCGGCTTCCCCGAAGCTCTTCCCTTCCGTAACCCTCTCCAAAAGGAAAACACAAATCCGCCGTCCGTGGCATCCAATCCAACGATGCTGCGGGCTGCGGCCTCCTTCCTGCGGCCCAGTCCGACCCCCTTCCGGTCCACGCGTTTCCGATCAAGGCCCATAATATAGGCCCAAAAAAATGTGACGACGAGTTTTTCTTGTTCACGGTCTGTAGATGCTGCCCGGAGCCCCGGACTCAATACACAGGAAGTGCTGAGACCGAGGGAGAGGGAAGCAAGGCGGAGCTTGTTGTCTTGTTGAAACAAAAAGGGGTGTCGTGGGTTGGTCCAGGTGAGTTTTTGACTCAAAATCAGGGCCAATGCTGTAGTATGTTTCTTTGAGAAGGTTCCACTGCTGTATGCAGTGCATTCCCTAGATTAATTCATCCCGAACACTGGCTTGGTCTCCAGGTTGCGCCTTAGACATTCTTTGCTAAATATTTTGACAATAATTATAAGATAGTTTGTTGAAGTTTTCATTTGGATATCTAAACTTTGCAAGAGACAATAGAAGAGGAAGTACAACTCAAAACTGAAGTGCCATAAGGGTCAAAGTCCAATAATTCATGAAAGAGTAAATTTTACTGGGTCCATTAACTTTACCCCGCGTCCCATCATCTGGGTCCGTAAACTATTAAATCATCTCATCTAACTATAAAGTTATCCACTAAGCAGTATATTTTTTTAAAAAAAAAACTCACGTCCACTAGACCACTAGATGGTTCTTCTATTTGTGGAATCTAATTGTGAGAAGAACCGAGAGATGAGGGTTTTTTTTAAAAATATATATATTGTTTAGTGGACAACTTTGGATCAAGATGAGACGATTTAATAGTTTATGGACCCAGATGACCGGTTTTTAGAAGTTAATGGACCCAATAAACTTTACTCTTTATGAAAATGTATCACACATTTACACGGTGAGCGTTGTTTTGCTTATGCTACATATCTATACTATAAAGAACGATGAAATTTTTCGTTTCGTCCGCCGTCATCTATATTCTACACCGTCGGATTTTATGATGATTGAACGCTTTAGATTAATCTAAAGAGTCCATGTTGACTACATCTCACCTTTGAGCCTACACCATCGGATTTTATGATGATCGAACGCTCTAGATTAATCTAAAGAGTTCATGTAGACTACATCTCTAAATTAATATTTTTTTAAAACACGTGCCTGCGTCATGTGCCCTTATGCTAGTATATATACTATAAAGGACGACGAAATTTTCGTACCAAATCTTACGGGTTACTCTTACCCCTCCAACACCGTCAGATCTTATGGTGATCAGACGCTATAAATTAATCTAAAGAGTCCATGTTGACTACATCACTCCTACAGCATCAGATTTTATGACGATCGAATGCTCTAGATTAATCTAAAGAGTCCATGTTAACTACTACCTCCGTATCAAAATATTTGTCGTTATTGACTTTTTTTCGCAAACGTTTGACCATTCGTCTTATTCAAAAAATTATACAAATATATTTTATTTTATTTATGATCTACTTTATCATCAAATGAATTTTAAGTTTGACTTATCTTTTCGTATGATTACAGTAATTTTTTGAATAAGACGAATGGTCAAAGTTTGCAAAAAAAGTCAACGGCGACAAGAATTTTAATGCGGAGGGACTACATCACTAATTTTGTAATTTTTTAGAAGGGAAAAGTTCGATTTTCAACCTTCAACTATAACGAAAGTCTGATTTTCAACCTACAACTACAAAATCGGGTAGAAAGGGTCATCCAACTGTCAAAACCATGCAATTTTGGCCCTTTGGATGGTTTTAAAGATGGTTTTGCATTTTCTAGAAAATAAATTTCTAGTTTAATAAAAAACCGTAGTTAATTCATTTTACATCATAAAAATATAAAATTGGTACCAAAATTTTTATTAAAACGTAGGTTATTTGTTTGTATTCTATTTGGAGTTATTTAACTATTTTAGTGTTTTGTTGTTTGTAATAAAATATAAGAAATTGGAACAAATAAGATTGAAATAATGTCAAATAGAGCACCAACAAATACATTACATTTTAAGACATTTTTAGTACCAGTTTCATATTTTTTTGATTTGAAAATGAATTAGTTATACATTTTTATTAAACCAACACTATTTAAATATCTAGAAAATGCAAAATCACCAAATTTGTTCGATTTTAGCAGTTGGATGGCATTTTCTACCTAGATTTGTAGTTAGTGGTTGAAAATCGTACTTTTGTCATAGTAGAAGGTTGAAAATCGAACTTTTCCTTTTTAAAAACACGTGCGTGTGGCACGTGCCCTTTTGCTAGTACACTGTAAAAGTTGAATAAATTGCAGCTCTTACGATTTTTTTTAAGACACATGCACTAAATATATTGGAATTTTGTTTTTGTTTTGTGAAGACATTTTAGACGAAATCATCAAATGGTGGTGGGCGAAACCGGAGACGCGCGAACCAGAGAGGCAGAGAGAACCCACCGTAAATGCAGTGCGGCGAAACCGTTTCGCATTCTTTCCCCTTCCTCCCCTAAGAGCATTGTGGGGACCCCTTACTGGGACGTCCCTTTATTACCTGTATCAGGTCCTGGATCGGCCGCTGATACAGATCTGATCACAGATTAGTATGAGAAGAAGTAAATATCGTATAATTTTAAACACAGATTTAAACACCGTTTGTTTTAGCTAGCGGAGAGCGGGTAGGCGCTTCATTCCTCCACCGGAATGGGCTGTAGCACCTTCTCGCCCTGGAGACTTAAACCTGTGTGACAATGAAAGCAAAAGTGAGTATTCAGAATTGAATACCCAGCAAATCCCACAAATTCAATAATATAATATAATAAATTAAATAAAGGTGAAGGTTGGGCCTGGAGGGGCATTTCCTCCCTGCCAGTCCCGGTATCAAGCCCAGAACCCAGTCCTCGACGCTCCTGCCGTCCGGGTTCCCCATGCAAGAAAAGTAAATCTAATCAGTGGGGGCTTTGACCAAATCGGCTCTATGCCGAGAGCTGCGGCTATCCAGATAGATTTTAACTCTGCAAAGGTTGTACTTATCTACCACGCATTCGGTCTATTCCCACCTCCGCGAAAGGCGGGCGTCGACCTACGAGACTCGTGTCCACCGGCGTCTATCTCTAGACAGCCAATCACTAGTTCTGTCCACGGGTGCTGCTGGGGCCTAAACAGGGATCGCATTTCTGTCCACAAAAGGACCTTCCCGGGGAATAGGTGCACCTTATATAAAGGGAATGCCTCTGCATCGCCCTTTGGGCCCTACCAGCCCTGTCACATGCGACCCGTGCCGACCAGTCCTAGCCCTCTGTCTGGGGCTGTCTCCAGCATATCCGTTGCCCACCGTGGCCCCTTGGGACAGTTTACTAGTGCTGACTAGCGGGGTGTGAGTCAAGGCCTCACATAAATAGGTATTCCCGAAGGCCATACCTTTTTGTCATGCGTGGTTGTACAGGGGATTGGAAAGACTCTCCCATGAACCGGTCCTTAGCTGGGATCAGAGTGGCTCTTAGGACAGAATCCCCTCCTTGGGATCTTCCTTCCACTCTCAATCAGCATCCTATAACTACAGCGGGGCCAGGCATTCACCCACGTGATGCCTCCTCATAGCTTATGCTGCAAGAATGGTAAACTTTAGTGGTTAAGTGATATTATTGGTGAGACTTGCCTTCATTGTCGATCCTTAGTTGTTCCTTACGCAGGCGTGTATCATATGTTGACCGGGCCGGGCTTCGGGCCTTCTGGAGTCTTGGCGTCTCGTCGGGCCCGGTCATGCTATCGATAAAAACACATAAAATAACAATCAGGATAACAATACATCAATCAAATCGTAAAAGGAAAAGAATGGAAACAAGGCGGGGACGGAAGGATTTACTAAGGGTTAAGGAGTAACGGCTAAAGATTGGATTAATAACCCATTAATTATATAAAATAACCAATGGATTAAAGGATGGGAATTTGGAAGAGAATTATTAAATAATTCCCTGGAAGATGGCTGGAATGATGATTATCGGTATTTCAGGAATTATAGTGATTTCTATGAATAAATCCCGGATGACCGATATGGATCTCTAAAGAATCCTTATCTGTTTATTGGGCATCATGATGGCTAGGGTTTCAATGAAACCTAGGGGTTCACGGACGATCAGTTGGACGACAGGGGTTTAGACGGGGTTTTGGGTTTACACGGTCGGCGTAGCGGCGGGGTTTTGGGGTGGATTAAAGGCATGGCTAAGCTTAGGATGTAAATATTAGGGAACTAAGCATATGAAAATGCTTAGAATAATCCCTAATATTTATGGGAATTTTCTAGGAATTTATCGGGCTAGGACAGCGGAAGGGGGATTTTCTGGGTACATCGAGGGAGGCTTTCTACGGGATGAGGGCTACTCTTTTGGGATTTGGGGTCTTAGAATGTCCTAAAATGGTTTAGATGGCTCTAATAGGGTTAGGAATGTTCCTAATATTTTTGGAGAATTTTGGGGAATATTTGGAAGTGTGGAAGGGCTCTAAATACACTTGCGTGTACACTTACCGGGGTGTACCTAGCAATTTGCTAGGCGGCTGACGCAGCAGGGTGGGCCAGCTGACGTGGGCTTGTGGGGCCCGCCATGCGCACTGTTCCATGGGCCGGGCGCGTGGGCGTGGTGGACCGCGCGCCACTGGGCCAACGGTTCAGTGGACAGAGTCCACTCGGTCGCTGCGGACGGCGGCCGTTCGGCGGCGTTTCCCCGGGCCCACCGGACACAGGGAGGAGGTGGGGGACGGCGTCGAGCGCCGGTTAACGGCGTCGTCTTGGTCCCACCTGGCAGTGCTTGGGGAAGGGGACGGCGTCACGGCGTCCGACCTTCTTCTTGACTCCTCTGCTTCGAGCAGAGAGGGGAAGGGGGAGGGTGACGGCGACGAGCTGTCGGTGGCACGCCGCGGCGGCGGCGCTGGTGGCGGCGCTGGCGCATGTGCGCGCGCCTAGCGGGGCGCAGCGCGTGGTGCCAGGACGGCGGCTCAGTGAGGCAGCGGCGGCGCGGGGAGGACTGCGCCGCAGCGCGCGTAGCGGCGCCGGCGTGCGCAGGTGGTGGCTGCAGCCAGCGGCGCGCTACGGTGGGGACGCCGGCGGCAGCACGCATAGCGCGTGGTGGTGCGCACGGCGGCAGGTGTAGGGCGCGGCCGGCGGGCAACGCCGGTGGTGGCACAGGGCGCACGATACGGCGGCGCAGCGCCGGCGGTGCGCCTAGGGGCGGCAGCAAGCGGGGGGGAGGGGGGGGCGTGCGAGGCGCGGCGCGATGTGGAGACGCACGGCCGCGCGAAGCTTGCCGGTGCGGCGGTGGCGTGGCTGGGCTTGTGCTGGAGAGGGCAAGGGCGAGCTCCCCCTTTTATAGGCGGGGGAGGACCCGGCGAGGCTCGCCACGTTGCTCCGGGTGGCGAGGGCGGCCGCTGGGGTGAAGGCGCGTGGCGCCGGAGGCTGGCGTCACGGCGGCGGCGGCGGCTCCTACTCCGGGCGTTTTAGAAGATGGTCGGCGCCGCACCCGTGTCGCGGTGGAGCGCAGAGGCACGGGCACGTGGCACTGGTGCTCCCCGCGACGGCATCGCGGCCGTGGGGTGCGAATTGGACGGCGATCGATCGCGGCGGTGCGGGAGGAAGAAGCAGGGGAGGGAGGAAGGAGATGGGTGACGTCACCCGACGTCACCCCGGGCGTGAGTGGGCCGCGGTGACGAGCTGGGCCGAGCGGCCGAAGGAGGGGGCTGGGCCGCGGACCGTGGCTGGGCCGAGCGAAGGGAGGGAGCTGGGCCGCGGGGGAGTGCGCGGCTTGGGCTGGCCTACAGGCCGCGAGGGGAAAGGGCGGACGAGGCCAGGAGTTGAGGGAGGGAAGCCGGACTTTGACAACGAGTTGTTGGGCCGCAAACAATCTTCGGCCCATCTAAACTTTAAAAGGTTTTCTATTTATTTAAAAGGGTTTTTGAAAGGGATTTGAATTCAAATTTGAACCAAACCTTTCCTAATTGATTTTTAGGGTTTTAAAGATTCATTTTGTACTCAAGTGAAACATCCCTTTTTATTT
Source organism: Urochloa ruziziensis (assembly GCA_015476505.1). Lineage (NCBI taxonomy): Eukaryota > Viridiplantae > Streptophyta > Magnoliopsida > Poales > Poaceae > Urochloa > Urochloa ruziziensis. Next base: position 61,391,457 of record CM027119.1, on the reverse strand, counting down.
TCCCTTTGGTTATTTATGGTTTATTCTTTATGTTTGTTTCCTTTTAAATCTATAATTATTCTAATAAATCTAGTATTTCTAAATGAACCCTAAATTAATTCTACTTAATTTTGAGGGTGTTACAAGCATGGCTTATGGTTAAGCCCACCACGGGCGTTTCGAGAGCTAGCGTGGCAAGAATTAAATGTGGCAGCTGTAGCAGCGGTCAAAGGACCAGCACATTCAACCAATCAGTATCGCGCGCAGCAGCAAAGCAGCCAACAGAAGTGCATACGCCCGCTTCCGGCCACCGTCTCGCCAGTCGCCCGCTCCGTGTTCTTTCTCCTTTTCTCTCTCCTTCACATTGGATGGCGCCTGCTTTTCACCGGCCATAATACTTGCTCTAGACGGCTAAACCCTAGGCCCCCGCGGGCCGGGTCTACATCCACACCCAAACACCTCTTCCCCCGCCGCTGGCGAAGCGCCGAGCGCGCGGCGAGGGACACAGATCAGGTGCAGTACTGCACCTGCAGTGGAGGCCGCTGACACGTGGGCCCCACAGCCCTGCAGGCCCACGTGTCAGCGGGCTCCACTGCAGGTGCAGTACTGCACCGGATCCCTCTCCCGCGGCGAGGAGATGGCGTTGTACCTGCTCTTCGAGTCGGCGTCGGGGTACGCTCTCTTCCACGCGTACGGCATTGATGAGATTGGCCAGAGCGTGGACGCCGTCCGCGCCTCCGTGCTGGACCTCCAGCGCTTCGGCAAGGCCGTCAAGCTCGCCGGCTTCTCCCCCTACTCCTCCGCCGTCGACGCGCTCAACCAGTGTAACGCCATCTCCGAAGGTATCATGCTGCCTCGGCTCCGCTCGCTCCAAACCCCTGCTTATAGCTAGTTTCCGATTCCATGACTCCCCGACCCGACTGAATTTCGAGCGGTGTGTGGGCTGTGCAGGGATCATGACTGATGAACTAAGGAACTTCCTGGAGCTAAACCTGCCCAAGGTAAAGGAGGGGAAGAAGGCGAAGTACAGCCTAGGTGTCATGGAGCCCAAGGTTGGGTCTCACATCTCTGAGGCCACGGGGATCCCCTGCCAGAGCAATGAGTTTGTCCAGGAACTTCTCCGAGGAGTGCGGCTGCACTTCGATCAGTTTATTAACCAACTCAAGGTGATGAATTTTACTTCCAACATCTACTCTGTATTTGACAATTGACATCACTTCTGTAGCTGGTCCAAATTTGGACTCTATAGTGTCACAAGTGGATATATCGAATGCTGCAGTCATAGAATGACTTGTTGCACATTAGCTGGTTACTGAGGAATTTGATTTTCTGGTTAACTTTCACCTTTGTAGCTGAGAATAATTTTGTATGGCTTTGGCCCTGAGAGTTGTACATTACATACTATAGAGCCCGCGAGCATCTCTTCAATCCTAACTAGTTTTGTGTGAAACTAAAATTTCTTTCTGGGACTCTGGGTGTAATGTACTGCAAAGTGAATTGCTTGTCACAACAAATGGTTATCATTTTTTTTTGTTCCAGCTTGTTTATTTACTGGCTCTGTTGGTGTTTGGTTGCAGAAATCTGACCTGGAGAAGGCTCAGCTTGGCTTGGGTCATAGTTATAGCAGGGCTAAGGTTAAGTTCAATGTGAACCGTGTGGATAACATGGTGATTCAAGCGATCTTTCTATTGGACACACTTGATAAGGATATCAATTCCTTCTCCATGAGAGCGAGGTTAGTCTGTCATTTTTCATTTAATCAAGTTATTTACTATCCGGTACTTCTTCTTAGACGCTTTGATGATTTTCTCACCTTGGCTTCATTTTGACACTGATGTATGATCCTCGATAATTCTAAATATACTCGAGTGCCCTTGGTTCTGTGAATACTGTTTGCTTATGCTGCCATGATACTCTGACCTGCAGTCATACCACTCTGATCTACACTGTTATTTTTCTTCATTTTAGTCTTTAAGAAGTGTCAGGTGCTGAGCTTTAGAGGAAGAAAATTTAGGTTTTAATGTAATGTCATGTTATACCTGTCATAACTTGGTATTAAATTCTCAACTCTGGGTAACGCTGAGTACGCTTTAGAGGGATATGACAAAATGTTGATGATGCATCTATGAAAGATCATTTAACTCATCATGTTTGCATATATAGGTTCGGTTAGTATGTGTCAGTTTGAGTTTTACCACCTGAAGTTGTGGGTGTGTCTCTGTCCAGTTAAACATCTTGGCAAAGTGTTAGCCATCTCTGTCCTGAGGCCTGCTTAGGTACTAGCTTGAATCAGGTTAGGCGTCCTAGGCAGTTTCTATCTCTTTTCCCTCCTAGTTCCTTCCTTTTGTTTCAGATTTGGAATTTCCGTTGCTTCTAGTAATGGGAATGGGGAAGGCCTTGATTCAAATAAATAAATAATGTTTGCATATATGTTATGTTTGTAATTGACATTACCGCTGATCTTATTTTGTTCATCGTTATTCATGATGCAACTGTCTTTTGAACATTCTGTATAATGTGATGTTGGTTTGTATGTATTAACATATTGCTTAACTACAATGCAGAGAGCGGTATTCATGGCATTTTCCAGAGCTTGTAAAAATTGTGAATGACAACTACCTTTATGCTAAGATTGCCAAGTTTGTGGTGAACAAATCTGATTTAGCAGAAAAAGACATTCCGGCTTTAGCTAATTTAACAGGAGATGATGACAAGGCGAAAGAAATTGTTGAAGCAGCAAAGGCATCTATAACAATACATCTACAGCTGATTTTGCAATAGTTATTGTTGTGATACCTTTGCGCTAACTTTTTCGACTGTTGTATTTTCAGGCCAGGATCTTTCACCAGTTGATTTGATCAATGTCCAACAACTTGCACAAAAGGTCATGAATCTATCTGAATACCGTAAAAATCTCTGAGTATTTGGTAACGAAGATGAATGATATTGCTCCCAACCTGACTTCTTTGATTGGTGAAGTTGTTGGAGCTCGACTAATCTCTCATGCTGGCAGTCTGTCCAATCTTGCAAAGTGCCCCCTCAACTCTTCAGATACTTGGTGCTGAAAAGGCACTTTTCAGGTGCTTAAGGAGCTGTTTGTGTATTTGTAGCCTCTTAAATCTTAATAGTTTGCTACTTGGACCCCGACTACCAATTATTGTTGCAGACATTCAAAGTTTTCCTTTATGCCTCTGAATTCTTTCTGTTTGTTGCTTCTATTTAATTGCAGAGCTCTGAAAACTCGTGGAAATACACCAAAGTATGGTCTTATATTCCACTCGTCATTCATTGGCCGTGCATCAGCTCGGAACAAGGGCCGAATGGCTCGATACCTGGCCAACAAGTGTTCCATTGCTTCACGCATTGATTGTTATTCAGGTCAGTTGCAGAATAATTTGTTTGCACACTTTACATAATGCTGACACCCTGTTCTGAGACTCCTGACTGTCATTGTGCTTTGGATTCTAGAGTCGAATACATCCATTTTCGGACAGAAGCTGCGTGAACAAGTTGAGGAGAGACTAGACTTATATGACAATGGCGTTGCACCTCGTAAGAACCTTGATGTGATGAAAGCTGCCATTGAGGGGATCAAAAATGCTGTTTCGGAGGATGCTGATGGTAAGGACAATACACTGTTCCTCCTAGATCCCTGAAACACTTGTATTCAACTTAAAAAAGTAATCATTTACACTTATTGCAAATTTCTTTTACAGGCAATGAGAAGAGCGATGTGTCTGCTAAGAAAAGCAAGAAAAAGAAGTCTAAAGCAGCTGGAGGTGAAGCAATGGATGTTGATAAACCTGCAGCTGGAGAAGATGAACCTCAAACTGAGAAGAAGAAAAAGAAGAAGCACAAGCTTGAGGAGCCAGAGGATGAAGGAATTGCCACTGAGGCAGTTACTGATGATGCCAAACAAGATGAGACCCCGAAGAAGAAGAAAAAGAAGAACCGTGAGGCATCAGATGCTGAGCCTACGGTAGTCACTGAAGGCAAGAAGAAGAAAAGGAAAAAGTCCAAAATCGATGATAATGATGTATAGAGTATAGTTAGTCGATGGCTTCTCAATGTTCATGAGTTTAATTGCTCATGGCGCTAATTGTCTATGGTTTAGTTTGTGACTGTACAACAGCGAATCGCGAATCCTAATGTAGCCTTATTTAAGCTTCACTTGTGGTGGCACTATCACATTTTGTACCCTTGCTGAGGTTTGTAGTGTAGTCACGAATAAGGCATGGATTGAAATGGTTGAGTACTTCTCAGCTGGAATATCTATATTGCTGTTGAGTTGCCCTGTTGCAGACATGCTCTATAGTTTCTTGGAATTTCGTTTTAATCTACTGGGGTTTCTTGTCCTTGCTATAATATCACATTATCAGTTACGATCGAAAGACCTGAATGTATATAGACGTATTCTCTTATTTCATTGCTGCAATGGTGTTGGCAATGAAATTAAATTAGTAAATGAACAGCAGAATTTTCTTTACATGCTGTCTTGTTTCTCCTTGGCAATACATCGTCAGGAGAGAGAGGGTGAGAGCATCATTAGTTGCCACGTCTCCTGAGAATTCTACTAGCAGATCACCTCTATTCCACCGATACTGCAACTGTTTGTTTAGTCTTCATGTCTTCTCCGAGCCCCTTCAGAACCTGTTCGACTTCATGAACTACCCCAAGCCTTCTGAACCACGCAGCAAGCAACTGAGAGGGCTCTTGGCCAACTGCAATTCCGTTTTCTTCAAGCTCTGCCAAAAATTCCAGTGCTGTTTCTAACATGTTCACCTTCTCATAAGCACCCAGTACCAAGGCAATGCATTTGTCGCAAGGTGTCACTCCTGCACTTCTCATATTTCGAATCACACAAACAGCTTCTGTTATTCTATTGGAGAGACAGTAAGCATTCACCAGTAGAGCGCACAATTTCGTGTCAGGCACTATCCCTGCAAACTGAATGGCATCAAAAATCCGTTGCGCCCCATCTGAATTGCCTTTGTATGAAAAGGCTCTCAGCAATGCCTTGTAAACCTCCTTTCCTGCGAAGATCTGCTGATCCTCCATTTCTTTGATTAAATTTTCTGCTTTGTCCAACATGTCAGCCCTGATATAGGCCATGACCATTGAACCGTATGCACGCTTATCCAGCGGGAGGCCAAGCAAGATAATTTCTCCAAATATTTCCTTTGCACGGGTGAGGTCTCCAGCCTTGGAGTACATGTCCATCATTGCAGTCAGCATGATCTGATCGCAAGGGAAACCTCTGCCTTTCATGGCATGAAATGCATCCTCAGCTTTCTGCAGGAGCTTCTGCTTGCCGTAAATGTGGATCAACTTGGTGTAGTCGCGAACATTTGCTTCGAAAGAATCTTCCAGCAATGCACACTCCAATACCTACCAAACATTCATGACCTCAGTAAAATGATTATTTCATAGCTGTATCAGAACTTCAAGAATCATCCCTAACAACATGAAGCATAGAACAGCAGACGAGCTTAAAAAATTCAGACATCTAACAGTCAGAATGGGAAATGCTCATTTTCACTGACCTCAGTAAGCAGCGGGCTCTCCATTGCCTTCAGCTCCCTGAGGACCAGCAACCAATCTGCCCTCTTGGGCTTCATCGCCTTCACCCAGTACGCGAGCAACGCACCAAGATTCTCATCCCCGGGGGACAGGCACACGACGCGCGTCATCAGGGCCTTGCAGCGGTTGGGCAGCTTCGGAGACAGGCCTCGAATGGCCCGCTCCTGTGACTCGGACAGGTCGGACCCGAACGCGTCCCACCTGAACCTTGGCGCCTCGCTCACCGCTGTCGGCTCAGCCTCGGTGGCCAGAACCTGCAGCTCCGCTCCATTGCCACCAGGCACGCAAGCGCATTGGCAAGTGGGATTCCACGGCTTCGTGATCGGGGTGCCGGTGAGCTTGGTTCCTACCGAGTGAAAGGCTGGGATGGTGAGAGACGCCATGGGAGTGGAGCAAGAAAGATGGGACGGCGCCGGAGAAGATGAGGAGAACGGGGCTGGGGGAAGACGATGGCGCTATCCAAATAGAGAGCGGGATCTGAGCCGTCCGTTGATCGAAGATCCCATCCGACGGCCCGTACGGTCCCATTACGCCCCCGGAATATCCTCGCCATAGATGCCTGATCACACGGGTGTCCGGCTCGTTGGGGACTCTGTCACGCGGGCCCCACCCGTACCCGCGCCGCCAGATATAAATAAGCGGGCCTCGCGGCTCGGCATCCGCCTCTCCGTCACTAGGGTTTGAGATTTTAGCCGCCGCCGCCGCTCCTCGCATCCTTGAGAAGTCGCAGCCGACTAGTCCTCCCCGGATCCGATGGCCGTGACTTTCTCTGACCTCCACACCGCCGACGGCCTCAAGGCACTCGAGACGCACCTCGCCGGCAAGACCTACGTCTCCGGGTGAGCCCGATTGCGCGCTTTTTACCCTCTGATTAGATCTGTTGATTGGTAGTGATTGCTTGTATTCCCTCCGAGTTGCGCTGCTCAGACGATGACTGTGATAAGAGATCTTGTTGTTTTCGTTTCAAAATTTTGCAAATCTCTCGGGTGTTTTGGGCAGGGCAGTGTGTGCTTATGTTGTTTGTGCTACTTCTGCAGAGATGCGATCAGCAAGGACGACGTTAAGGTTTTCGCGGCGGTGCTGTCGAAGCCTGGTGCCGAGTTCCCCAATGCTGCCCGCTGGTACGAGACCGTCTCCGCGGCACTCGCTTCAAGGTGTGATTTGTGATTTCTAGTGATATTACTGCCTTTTCAGATGTTACAAGGTTTAGCTGGTTAGTACAAGTGGCACCTGATTCGTTTGGATTGATGTGTTTCACTGGTTGCAGATTCCCTGGCAAGGCTGTTGGTGTGAATCTGCCTGGAGCTGGATCGGCTCCAGCTGCTCCTGTGGCCGAGGCTGCCAAGGTTTGTTCTTCCCACCCGCCTCCATACTGACCCTTATTTTCTTTCTATCAATTTGTTATGCTGGTAGAGCAATTTAGCTGTGCTAATCGATTTGATTTAGAACTGTACTTATGGGAACTCTAGGTGCTATCTTCCACTGGCATGGTTTCTGTAAATTGATTTGATGCAGCCATCTCTTCAGTCATATACTTATATCATTATACATGCTGTTGATGTTTCAGATTAGTGTTTGTTGCACGTTTCTATGTCATCCACTCTGTTTGTAAAACTGCTAATTAACTGAAAACAGTAGGATGGTAGTATAATCTATCTATTTTAGTCATGAGTCTCCTCACTACCATATGATGCTGCTGAGTTGATTTGTTTTATTGATATATATGCTTTTGATGCTCTCCAGGATGATGATGATGACGACTTGGATCTTTTCGGTGATGAAACCGAGGACGACAAGAAGGCTGCAGAGGAGCGTGCTGCTGCCAAGGCCTCTGCCAAGAAGAAAGAAAGTATGCATACGTTTGGGTGTTAACCTGTTTACTAAAATCATTGGGCAATCTTGCCATTGTTTTACATTCAGATCTTTTCAGTTGTGCAACACTCATGTGCTTATACATATCTATACAGGTGGCAAGTCCTCTGTCCTTATGGACGTGAAGCCATGGGACGATGAGACAGACATGAAGAAGCTTGAGGAGGCTGTGCGTAGTGTCCAGATGGAGGGTCTCACCTGGGGAGCTTGTAAGGAACTATCTGTCTGCGTCGTAGCTGCTTATTTATTTGCCTGTGACATACAATTAAAATATTTCTATGTTGCAGCAAAGCTTGTGCCTGTCGGTTATGGTATCAAGAAGATGACAATCATGTTGACCATTGTGGACGACCTTGTGTCTGTTGACAGCCTTATTGAGGATCATCTCACAATGGAGCCCATCAATGAGTATGTCCAGAGCTGCGACATTGTTGCCTTCAACAAGATTTAGAATCCCAATTATCGTGCACTTGATGTGCTGCTGGGGTCTTGAACTGGGATTGGTTGCGACAACAAGCGCTCAAGTTTCTCATGGGATGCGGGAGCTCTTACCCTTTTTAGTTACTCTGTTATAGAAACGTTTGTCCAGAGTCTATTGTTGAGTGCTGCCAGGTTTTTGAATATCTGTTTGTCTTGAGAATAGTTGAACTGCTGGGCGGTGAAACATGTGCTATGTCTAAAGACTAAAGTACACCAGTTTTCTTTGACGAGGGTGAGAAACGTGTTTTCTGATACTGCTTTTTCTGTCTGCTCGCATAGTTGAATGATGATATGGTATTCGGCGGTAACAGAACCGGTAGATTTCCTCTGTACGGTATGACCGTATGATTCTTTGTTCATTTGTTGCTCCAGATGCCCTCCCAACTTCAAAGTTAGTAGATTTGAGTCTTTTCTTGAATGATTACATGAAATGTATATTTCTTCGATGGCACTAGCGCATTGCAGAGATCACCACTAAGCACTGAGGCGTTCACCCCGGCTTGTGGAGTCGTACATGTGAGCCAGGGTGTCAAATCTTGAAAGGCATGCGAATTGGGTGTCATGTTTAGAAATTTCTATTCGGGGACGGGCTGGGATCTCAAACGTCAAATATGGGGAAAAGAATGCAGTAGGTGAGTGTTGCTAGAAATGCAATGCATGACCTAATGTCGTTTTGCATTTCTTGGACCTGAATAGATATGTGCCAGCAGCTATTGATCGTCCTCAACCTCTGAAGCGCTATGCAGCGTGCAGAGAGATTCACCCCGATGATGACCCGAGGTTGCAAGATCTGAGGGTACACAACATATCACACGAACTGCGCAACAATCTGAGCGACACTTCCAAAATTCAAAATCCAAAATGAATGTTTAGACACATGTATGGCGTACTAAATGTAGGTAAAAAACAAATCGTATTATATAGATGGACTGGAATTTACGAGACGAATCCAATGAGCCTAATTAGGCCGCGATTAGACACTAAATTGCTACATTAATGCTACAGTACATGTGCTAATGACAGATTACTTAGGTTCATTTGGTTCGTCTCGCGAATTCCAAACGTAATCTGTAATTAATTTTTTGATTAGTCTATGTTTAATACTTTAAATGTGAAAAGATTCCCTTCCAAAATAATTTCACCGCGGAACTAAACACGGCCAAAACATGCCAAAATGCACAGGAGAGTACAGTACACACCAACCAAACATTCGTACCAAGCGACCCATGCTCCGGTCCGTTCCACCCGTGGATTTACTGATCGAATCTGTTTGGGGAATATCTAAATGATCTTCAGCCTACAAAAGTACAGATTGCTGCATCTATCTACCACACGTCACCAACCATGGACGAGTACGCACAGTAGTTAGCTCTCTATAACCACCTCCCATCTTTCTATCGGGGTCCATAGTTCCACACAGTTAGCTCGTCCTGAACTGTCTGGCTGTCTCTGCTTCCGACCCGGTTGCTGCCACTCGGTACTGCCTCAGAGGAAGCTACGCACAGCTCGTTTCAGCGATGGGGATGGAGACGGCGCTGCGTCCTTTCGCGATCTTGTCTGTCTCGCCGGACGGTGCTCTGGACGACGCTCATCACCGGCTGCGTCTTCGCCGCGTACACCCACCACGCCATCAGCACCACCCCCAGCTACACCCAGGTTCTTTTTCGCTGGTTGTAATTTTTCATCAGATTCTCCCTTTCTTCTGCGAGATTTCAATCATAGTTTTTGCTGGACAATTATCTGCATGCGCGATGACGAACGCGATACTGGGTACACGTGCACGCAGCGCCGTCCAGGTGGGCGCTGGCGCTGCAGCTGCCGATCGGGTGCCGCGGGGAAGCGCGGCGGGCAATCATCTCCGTCCTCGCGTCGCACCTGGCGCTGCTCGCCCTCCTCCTCCGCAACTAGCAGCTCGTTGATGATGAGTACCTATCGTTGTGGTCTGACTTGTGGGTGCTGTGCTGTTACATCAGTGCTTTTATCTAATCATTGGCATGCATTGTGGATCATTGTTGACATTAAGCAGGGCCTTTGTGGTGACTTGCGATTGCTGACCAATGTCCAGTTACAGTTTACATGGTACATGAGCAACAGTTGACATACAAGTCGACGTATGATCAGTTGTTGGCGCACCCGGATGAATCTACTGGACGCTCGAGACAGAGTAATAATCGAACTGAACTTCATATGCATGGAGTATGCCAAAGTGTTGAGATGCATCTCAGCTTATCTCTCTGACGTCAAGCTGCTGCGTCGATGAAACGGCTGGAAGCTAGCAGGGCGCCATCGTTCTCAACTGATCAGTCCGGCCGTGGTGGGCACCAGATGCTCTTGCAGGGCGGGGGTAACTCACTGACCCAAACAGGCTACACGAAATGGACGTGCAACGGCCGAAAGGAACTTGAGTTGCAACGTGTAGTGAGGATGAGAGAAATATAGCAATGCGGTGGGTGAGTGTTGATAGACACGCATCATGCACTGATGCCTAATAAACACTAGCTACGCATGCCAAATGTCGTTTTGCATTTCTTGGATCTGAAGTATGCTCTACCCTGATCATCTCCAGACTCCATCCAACAGGTTGCATAGGAAATGTTTGCATGGTTGAAAATTGAAATCGTCCCTGCGGCAAACCTGACAAGTTGCTATCTAATATCCTCTAATCTCACAATTTTCCAACAGATTCTTGCTGTCTTATGTTTTTGAAGAAGAGATGATCAGTTGATCTCCATCCTCAGGAAACCTGCAGCCAAAGTTGACAGAGAGCGTTCAGATCGATTCCTCTGAATCACTCCGACTCCTCTTCTCGAGGGGATCTGATTTCGTGTTTGAAGGCCCCTGCAGGCTTTAAAATCCTTGGAGCCCAAGCAGCCGGCCACCTTTCAGCCCATTTTCCGGCCCAGAAGAAGTTGCGCGACCCACTAACTTCACCCGAGATTTCTTTTCTCGAGCCCACGAAGCCCAACTAACTGTTTCCGTCGTTCTCCGACTCCTCTAGCAGAGCCACCGAGCACCCCCCCCCTCTCCAAACCCCATCGCCGCCGCCGCCACCGCCGCCACCACCCGCCGTCCAGGTCGCTGCTAACCCCACGCCTAGGGTGGCCTCCGCCAGGGGCACGCACAGGCACCTCCTTACCCTGTCGGTCGCTGCGTGAGCCAGTTACCCATGGCGGAGCCCACCGAGAGGGAACAGTTCACGGATGAGGAGGAAGATGACTTCCTGGAAGAGGAGGACGAGCAAGTCCTTGGAAGCGAAGACAAGGAGGAAGGAGTAGGAGCGGGGGCCAAGAGGAAGCGGATGGGGAAGAGCCCTGGCGTGGCCGGCAAGCGCGGGGTGTGCTACCTCAGTCGCTTCCCGCCGCACATGAACCCGTCGCACATCCGCCAGATGCTCTCCAAGTACGGCGAGGTGCTCAGGATTTACCTCGTGCCCGAAGGTAATCAGTCGACGGAATCCACTCACGTGTGTGGAATAGCTGCAAATTTTGGTCGCTGCAGAGCGTAGTGCTTATAATGTGCCCTGTAGATGAAATATTGTGGGATGGACGCTTTCCATCGACTGATTCAGATAGGTATAGTAAAGCTAGCATGGAATTTTTAGTTTCCTGCAGCAATGCATGTCTGCTTGACCGAAAGGGTGCTCGTTGTGTTAAGCTCAGCTTTTGTTGCCTGCATCTGTGAAAATCTCCATCAGAGGGAAAAGGTCAAATGGACTTTCTCCTTGAGTGATGTTAGTATGATCATACCAAATTACTAAGTGAAGCATATGTTGCCACAACATTAACAGGATTCTTAGTTTTTCGTTGGGTTTCTTCAGGACATTTTCCATTATGTAATTTATATGAGTCATTGATCTTCCTTTCATGGGCTCTGTATATCCTTCATACTATTCCTAAGATACAGAACTCGAAAAATGATTGAAAAACAATAACTACGCCAAGTACTATTTTAACGCAAGGCTTTGCTACGTTGGGTCTTTTAACTGAAATGCATCAATCCACAATACTATTACCTGCTCTACAATCTCAGTGGTTAATGATGCATGTCAGTAGTAAGCTATGCAACTCTTTTGTGTGTATCCTTATTATCCGCCACTCTTCTAATCATTAGATTTCAAACTGCTATTACTTCATGACTCGGTTGATTTTGCCTTTCTTTCACGTGTTAGAATCTGAGTGTTGCTGTTGAAGGGGGAAAACCACTTGAACTGCTTTTTTGGTGCTTATTATGTCACAGTATATTAGTTTTTTTCTTTGATATTTTACAGTTGAGAACTGAGAAACCTAACCATATTAGTTTGTTATAACATTTGCCAATGTATATTCTCTTATATACTAATGTCATGTCCATCCTTCAGGTCAAGGTCATCGCAAGCATACTATTGTTAAAGCAAAAGCTTACTCGGAAGGGTATGTTTGGACAAGACACGCAAAAAAGGGAGATACACACTGCTTTGGAGAACTTTGCATTCATTATCTGAAATGCTACTCTAGAAGTCAAACATGTGCAAATATCCATATCAGCACCACCTTTACTACATTTGTGGACAGTTTTACCAAAGCCTCAAATTATTTTCAAGTGTTCTGTTCATTATTTGTATGTACTCATTCGGCTGCCAAAATCTTTTAGGTGGATTGAATTTGCAAAGAAAAGCGTTGCCAAGAGAGTGGCTAATCTGCTTAATGGTGAACAAATAGGTGTGTTCTCATTGGCATTTTATTCTTCTTTGCTATTATTGATTGGTAGTTGTATATATGGTTAGCCTCTAGAGCTTGTGTTTTCGTTGGCAATCACTTTATAATAATCTTTGCTAATGTTGTACTTTCTTAGGTGGAAAGAAGAGGTCTTCATTTTATTATGACATTTGGAACATTAAATACCTCAGGAAGTTCAAATGGGATGACCTGGTTGGTGAAATGGGTATGTGAAAATTCCAAACTACAATAATTTATAGTTATATAAAGTTCTGTTGAAGTGCTTGGTAGTTAGAAGACATATCTAGTTGTCTAATCCTTTGTATAAAATGCAGCTGAGAAAACTCATATCCGAGAGCAGAAATTAACCTTGGAGATAGCAGCAGCAAAGAAACAACGTGATCACTATCTGTCCAATGTTGAAAAGTCTCGTGCATTGAAACATATTCAAGAGCGCAGGAAAAAGGTTGGTCATATTTTGCATAGCTACAGGACGTCAAAGTTTCTTGTGCTACTGTTTATCTGTTGAAACTACGCATTGTGGCATTCATGTTTGTGATCTCTACTCTATACTCGTATTGGAGCATTTGCTATTTGATTCTGTACTATTTAATCCACAAAGCATGAATAATGATCAAATTGAGTGTTGTATGTTTATCCTGCTAGATTCTGTTTAGGACTGAGTGTAGCAATGAAATCCTATAAACTTTGTTATCCTTGAAACAGAAGCAGAAGACAGAAGGAGTAGAAGCCGGTAATGTTGTTGAAACAAAAACTGCTCGTCCAATTCCTCAGAAGAAACCAGTTGGGGAGACGGACGCCAAAACTAGATCAAAGCTTTCAAATGACATTTTAGCCGGAGTAAGTTGCAGCCCTTGTGGAAATCCACCTTGAAATTTCTTTTATTCACCATTGTTCTGTTCTGACACACCTCATGGTATTGCAGGTATTTGGTGGTTCATAATGACCACTTAGCGTGGGTTGATGCCTGCTGAACTGATGCTGCACAAGTTCATAGGTCTACTTCTATTTTTTTTTTTGTAGATTAAGTCCTGTTTTGATTCTGGTGCAAAGTAGAGGAACTTTGAGAAAGCTCTTGTACTGCTGATATGCCGTGGAAGGTTTTCTGGGACTTAGCAAGGAATGGAAGAGGATTGTTGATTGACGGCGCTGGATGTAAAACTGAAACTCGTGCTATTTTAAGTAGTTGAAACAACATATATCATGAGGGTTGCCATTGGCATTATCTAGCCGGAGATTTCAGTGCTTCAACTATTCTGCAGTCTAGTAGTACCTTTTTACTTTTCTTTTCTCATTTCTCAGAAATCTCACAAGGCAAGATTACTTTTAAACTGTTTTTTTTCCCCACAAAGTCATATATGATCAATAGGTTTCAAACTTGAGATGACACACTGTACAAAATATATTGTGAGGATTGTCATTGACGTTATATCTATATATCCGGCACTGCTTTGGATTTGAGAGCTCCCGCGCCGTGTGCTTCGACTGTATCCAGACAGATATTTTGTCCCCGTCTGCCACCAGCACGGCCGGGCTCCCGCCGGCTTCCATCGTCGCCAAGAGATGTTGTATTTTCCTCTTGCTGTTGCAGGGGTAGCTCCCCGGGAGCGGGAGGGAGGGTCTGGCTGCGGCCGGTGGCCAGGTTGCACAAGCGTAGCTCGTGATCCTTGTAGACGAGGACGAGGCCATCGCGAGCCGATACGGGCCTTTGCAGCTTCAAGGGCCCGCCAGGCACATGTGCTCGTCCTTGTCCGCTTTGCTCAGGTGGCCGCGCAAGAGGGAGGGGACGAAGTGATCGGCGTGCCGGAGGCGAAAGCGGCAGCGGAACGCCGGGTCCGCGACGCGGCCGCGCATGTCGCTGACTCGCTGCACGTCGCGGCGCAGCGCAAGAGCGTAACCGGGTCGGAACGCGCCGCGATGTCCGCCATCACGTCGATCGGGAGCGACGCTGCCTGGTGCCTCCAACGCCGTCCCCCACTTGCTTGGCCCGGCGGTCTGGGTGCACCGCCGCCACCGCCGTGTGCCATTGTCGTCATTCACTCGTTCGTGGAAAACGAGGAAGGTACTACTGCACGCGCTCGAGGTAACCATACAGAAGCTATATATATTCCGAACTGAAAGCCAAAGCCACGGGCAAAGGAACTACATCGATCTAGTTATCCTCTGAAACAATAATTAATAACGACAATATCGGGATAATGTTATCCGATCCGGGACAATTTTTTCAATGGAACATAATACAATTAACCTCAAATGGATTAGGAATTAGGATAAACAACTTCGGCTCTTCATTTTATAAAGGTGTACATATATATTTATGTATATAGTAAGAAATTCCCTATGACATTTTTGGGGAAAACAATTTTGTTTTATTTTGACAAACATTGTCATATTGATGGTTTTGAGAATCTCATTCAGAAATTACACAAATCCATCTGCGACTGGGGCACTAGCTCCTCACACATAGGCCGAATACGCGACCAGACGACTAGTACCCCCAAATTACATGAGCCTACCTTAAGATAACTATAACTTCTACCTGACATCTCCGCCTTGAATATCACCTCCCCGGTCATCACTTCCTCGTCAGCTTTCCAAGCCTCCAACGACACTGTCAGCTCTCCCGAAGCTTCAACAGAAACCACATGGCGTAAATGCTCCATGCTGCGATCGACACCACTAACAGTCACATCTTCACCACTAAACTCAATGAGGACGACCTTCTCGTGTATACTGGCGGTACGGGCAGCAAGTTGACCATGAAAACCAACTGGCCATGTGCCATCAAAGACTTTGACAAATATTGTGGCCTCCAGACATGTCTCAAGTCCTCCAACTGCAATCTCAAGTTTCCTTTCACCTGGGCCAGTCAACTCAACCATGCCTAAACCAAGCATTAGTGGTACTGTCATACACTGAGCGATTAAATACTTGTCATCAGATTCAATAGCGCCCTTCACTTTTAGCTCAGTCTCAGTGGTTACAGGTTCATGTTAGATTGATCTCCCTCCAGTGGGCCCAACGGCCCACTGGGCCCTCTGATCTGCGCCCTGATCGGGGGCGCACCAACCCTAATGGTTGGCGGGCCCTGTCGCGCTGCACTACATAAAGGGGTGGGGGCCAACGGCTCAACTCGCGAGGTTCTCCTGAGCCGCCAGACCCCCACCGACACACCCACCGATCTGGTGGTGCAGAAGCGACGGGAAGCCGCCGCCAACACTAAGACCGACGAGCACCGGCACTGCACGTCGCTGCCCTGACCGAACATGATGGCTGGGCGAGCTCCTCCGCCGCCGCTGCCGCACCCCGCGGCGAAGGTACAATCCCGGCTCTCCTCTCCCCTCTCTCCCCTAGTGGTAGATCCGAGCATATGCATCTCTCTTGAATCTCTCTATTAACCTAAAAGTCCCGGCTATTTGTGCATCTAGTGATCCTAGGGGTCTAACAGTTCATTCATCCCAACAGCACGAGTAGGACCTGTCAGTACCAAATATGGATTCTGTGCAACATTATTAGTTAAATAGTCAATACTAAATATAGATAATATGTAATATCATTAGATAAATAGTAGTAGGCAAACTGAAGCAAACATTGAGCAGCAAAGTACATAAATAACGAGAAGTAAAAAAAAAATCACCAAGTGTTTAGCAAGGGGCGAGTAACAAGTAAGAAACATAAGAAAACAATGCAAACCTCTTCTGTGATGATTTGACAGTAATCCCTAGCCCGGTTGAAGATGAGATTGCGTTTTGGATCAATGGAATCGCGTATAGCAACCACACCAAACACATGGAGCGGCCATTGTGTGCGGCTTCCAGCAACCTTCACTGAATAAATCTGTAGACTATTGGAGCTTCCCTCATACACACAACGGGGCACACCTTCATTCGTGTAACTCATGGCAAGGATATTCGCTGCAGGTAGCCAGAGATTTCAATTGATGGGTTAGGATCAACACCTTCAGGTAATGCAAAAGAAAATGTTTGATGTATAATGAAGAACTCACTGATGTCCTCGAATACCAGGTTGCGATTGTTTTGACTCCAGCGTTCCCGGTCAGCGAAATAACCCGGGAAGTACTCAAAGAAGCGCGCCATTAACTTGCCATCTACCCTCTCTTTCTTGCAGAAGCGCGCCATTAAATCGGGATCAGCAGTTCCGCACCCTCTTGTTCAGCTTCTAGCTTCTTTGCATATAACTCCTCGAGTTCATCCATCTTCTCCGTTAACAGAGCCGAGATATCCATCAAGAGGTCCATCTCGGAGGGCTTCCACGCCGCCCTCCGTTTCTCCTGCTCGCGACTCTGGTCCTCGATGCACAGCTCCTCATCGTCCTCCTCGTTGAAACGCTTCTCCAACTGCAGTTCATCCGCCTCCTGCCAAAACTCATCATCCTCCCAGCGATTCTCCTCCTCCTCATTCTTCCAAAGGGCAATGAACTCCTCCGGCAGATTCTCCATCTCGCACGCCGCGGGCACCGCTCTGGACACGGGGACGAAGTCTGGATTGTTGTCGCCGACGGCACCGGCTTTGAGGGGCTGGGTGGTGGGTAGGTTGCAAAAGTGCCGATCCAGTCCTGATTGCCCGTCGCGGCTCGTTATATATATAGCTTCGGTGTGGTTCCTTCCTTGTTTTGCATGAGCGTGACCGGGTCGGAGCGCGCCACGATGTCGTCCGATGTGGTTTATAGCCTTTGTTGGGTTGGAGTTTGAAAGGAATTAGAAGCAATTAGGACGTATATTAAATTCTCAATAAATTTAAATCTTTTTCTAAACGGTTTAACTGAGAATAAGTCTTAGGCGCGTGCCTCCGCTCCGGCGCCGCCGCCGCCCTCTTGCTACTTGTGCTCGCGGCCTGGGGACGTCGTCGTCGCTAGACATGGTCGGTTGGATTGGATTCGCAAGGCATCGATCGAGTTGGGTGCCTGGGTCGTCCTTCGTGGTATACACATTCCAATAAAAAAAACAAAAAATAGTGTATGGTATTATTAGCTAAGGACGAGGTGACAACAATCCAGACTTCCTCCCCATGTCCAGAGCGGTATAACCACAAGGATGCCAAGAGGAATCAAGCAGCCAGCCTGCCACTTCTACGAGGTAGTTGTTGAGCACATTCTGCTTATGCTTCTGCAGTATGATACATCTGACAATTCATGTCCTGTTACTACTCTGGAAGTCTGGAGAAGTGGAGATATAACTTATAAGTTCATGAATATTGATGGTAGGTCCAAAGAAAGAGTCATCAGAACGGTTCAACTCAACACCGATGCTCGATGAAACTGCTAAGTGCACTCTATTGCCCTTTGACTATACTTACTCTACTTGTTGGCAATGCTGCACAGAAACTCTGAAGGGACTTATATATCGGAACTGTTACATGTCCATTTACTTGCACCGATTGTCAGTGTAGTCCTTGTAATTGCATTATATCCTTGATTATCTCTGAAACAATAACAAGCAGTGCACCTCCCATAACAACTCCAAGAGTAACTTTCCCTCCTGGGACTATAGGGGGTACTGGAGCTTCCAACTCATCTGAATATCTCTCTGACCAAGACATAGCTGCAGGGAAAACTCCAAAGAGTACTAGAACTGAAAAATAATACATGCAAGGGTATCAGCTCATTCTGCTAAAGTATCAAGTGTAATCTATATGCAGTCATTAATCCAACGAATACCATATTCTTCAATTTATAAAATCTTACTGCAACAGATTATAGATGATAACAGATTACATGGATGTCTGTCACTGCTATTTCTATACGATTTCATATCCACAAGGAGTGCTATACATTTGGATCAAAATGAAAAGTTTGATTTTTAACTCCTTTCATATGTTCTTTTTTCTTAGCCCTTCTTCACCTTGCGTTTTGATAAAACATTGATCTAGTATTTAATGTGAAAATCCATATGGATGTGGTGTTTAGTTTGAAGACATGAAATCAGAACAAAAACTGAGTGATGTACTGTAGGTATTGTCCCATTTTGCTGCATCTTGCGAGGATAACATATTACGAAATAATAGAGTTTGAGATAGAGTAAAAAGGGTCCTTGCCTCCATAAGTTCCTGCAAAGTCCAATGCTTTAAAAAATATCTCCGGATCAAGCTGGGACAGAACAAGTGGAGGGAGCAGAGTTAATAAGTATGGTAGCGGTTTGTTCTGGCCACTTGGTAGTTTAAGCACTGCAAAGGTTTGCAAAAGAGACAAGAAAGAAGAGTGTAAGCACTAGTTCCAAACTCTTGACAATAATTATTTCTGTCTTGGTATCTCTCCCACAAAAAAAAAGAAAAGAAAAAGGAGGGGTTCTCCCTCAGTCTTAGGCTCTTAGCCGAGAAATATGATTGCTATGGACCAAAGATACTTACAGTCTGCTAGGAAGTCTGAGAGTCCTAGTACAAATCCAATGTATGATGTGCCTATAGCGAGAAATGAGAATGCCTCAACAATAGGCTGCAAGCCAGAAGATGTGTTGAAATTAGTTTTAGTTTTCTAGAGAACTGTACCGACAACTTGAAAAATACTTACCCCCACCATCCCGTTATTTGATCTAAGTAGTTCTAATGGGTCAGAAACATTGCTATTCCCCGCGATGCCTGGAAGTGTCCCCAAGATTACACCATCCCATACTAGGAACAGAACCAGGGGTATAGCAGTACCTGCTATGATAGCTGTTCTGCAAAACCCCAAAAGGATATGATTATCTGACCATTTAATATAGCACAGTCAATTTAGCAGATATTCACTCTCGTGCTGAATGCATAGCTCTGTTGTTGCAAGGCTGACAGTATTGGTAACACCTCTTACTGACACAAATAACATAAATAATGAAGTATTATCATTTATGTACAAAGTTGCTCTCAGGAGTCTTACCGTACTTTGGACAGGTCTCCTTCCAAATTTGTACAGAGAACAGGAACTACATTCTGTTAGGGCAAATACTCAGTCTAGTGCTAGAAGACAATTTTACTCAAGTAAATAAGGATTGCAAACAGGATTACCTGGTATACAAATGAAAGAGCAATTATCGGTATACTTTGTGGGGCAGCAGCAAAATTTGCTTCAAGAAGAGAACTCCACTGTAGGTTTCCACTTGCCACCACCTGTGCATACCACATCAAGTTGTTATCTCTGCCGAAGGAGTTTTCCAAGTTGTCTAGTGATCTAAGTTTTGTCACAAACACATACTTTCTGTCCAAATGTAAGCATATAAAAAGGACAGTGATCACATAACTAGAAAAGAGTCATATTTTGAGCCAAACATAACCTAATCTGCATATACATTTAAGCTCGACACTTTTTGAATGAAAGATTTTTGAAAAAATTATAACAGATGTCTTGAATGTAAAATTTCATTATATAACTTTGCTGCATACATATATGAGAGCATCAGCACTTACAACAAGAGAAGTGAAGGATGCTAGGATGCCGACTACCAGAAATCCATTTACTGCACCAATCAGTCGCTGGCTGTGATCATCAATACATTTGTTTCAGTGCTTTTAATCTCTTGGAAATAGTCAATAATAAATGGTTTTTAAGATTATCAAGTATAAGAATTTAACTAGCCCTGTCCACCAGATCTGAATTACTTGTACAACCATTCTTTTGTTAAAATTAACTTTACAATCATTTTTAAAGCTAGACAGACACACAGAGTTAGAAACTTAGGATGTCATCGTCTCAAGGACTCATAGCTACACTGCATGTAGTTAGCAGCATATACCTTGTGATGAACCTTTTAGTCTATCCAAAATGCTACAAAATTAAAGTCTTTTGTCCAAAAAGAAAATGCGAGAAAACTAAGAAAAAAGGGGGCATTTCTTGTATGTTTCAGTTCTCCTGTTAAGGTTATATGATACATCAACAATTGACAATTACCTTCCAAAGTAACAAATTCCCCCGAAAGCTAGTGAAAACAGGGTAGCACTCTCCCATCTGCAATAGCACACCATCGACGGCTTAAGAGAAGGTGTAATGCTAACTCAAATGCACCTTTGTTAATTATACATGCAAAATAATAGTCGCAGGGTAGTGACTTATGAGATGACACAAGGATGAAGCATACAGCTGATGCCTGAGTTTTATGAAATGACACGCTAATCAAATGGATACGACTTTTTCTTACATAAGAAAAAAATAGCTAGGTAGTCAACTAAAAACAAAAGAAATAAAAAAAGCTCTTACAATGGAATGCCCAATGAGTTTGTTATGATATCTGAAGAACGTGCCACGTATGCGACAAGCAGTGCATAATGTATAAATAAATAGGATAAGCTGCAGGCACAATGAAAACGATGTCAGAAATTTTTCTTTAGGTGATATGAAATGTTAATGGAATTGAAAATAGGAATCCTGGCTAAGTGGTCAGCTCAATTTGTGTGAGAATCTGAAGTTCCTTCTTCTTTTGCAATTTTCAATTTATAATATTTCTGGCCTTCTATGCACTAATAAACTTCTATCATATGGTTTCATCATACCAGGCTGTTCTTACTCCAGCTGTCCCTAGAGTGCGCATAGCCATTGAAACCTGGAATATATGATTCTTCAGATTGCTACTTTGAGATTGCGTGAGATAAAAGAATGTACTGGGAGCAAAGTCCAAAGCATGCAATTTCAGCATATTCATTTTAATTGACCCTAAATAGTAATTTTGGTTCAGGAAATCATTATAGGAGGATATGTTATCTACCAGGGAGACACCTCCAGATCCTATCTCACACATTGTATTGACGTTTACTTCAGCAACTAACAGCCCTGTCACGACCTGGAAATGTCATGCCAATTATAAACTGTTTTATTGTAAACAATTTCACAAAATAGACAATCTGGGTCAATTATCAAACCGTCCTGTATCAAGGTGACACAAGATACGGATATTTAAAACAGTTTCCCTTATAAAGACAAGAATTTATCCACTGATGGAGAATACGAAATGATTTACCTTTCGTGGTTCTCTGACTGCATGTCACCTTTAACAAGCCGGGTTTGATAATTTACCCAGTCAATGACATTCTATTACCATGTATAACCAGCAGAAGATGCATGTAACTGCGGAGGCCAAGAACCCAGCTTCTTGTGTGACTGCAGGGATTGCCAGGATACCTGCCCCAACCTGTTTGCAGAGAAAAAGGAGTAAGTGAAGTGTAATGAGGGATGCCAATCATAGGAACTGCAAAGTTGTCTGGAAGTTACGTATTGTGCTTTCCATTTCACATGAATTTTGGTTTGCAAGTTCTAGTCTATCAGGAAATGTGTCATGTCATGGCAGAGATTTAGCTGATCAGGTATCATTTGATTTCCTGATATATCTAGTTCTTTTCCTGCAGGGTAGAATTCACCAGCAATTCGTACTTCAGGATTTCAGGACTTGCAGCAAGAGGAAGAATGAGGGAAGAAACAGTACAGTACCGTCGTGCCAGCCACTAGGAAGATGGAACTGGTGAGGCTCCCTGAAATCAAAGGGAAACAGATCGAACTCATTGGTGCGTGCTGCAACTGCAAATCAGTGGAAAGAAGACCGAGAGAGTTCAGGAAAGCAGTGGCTGTGGAATTACCAGGCTCATGCTTCATGGTCGCCTGGTTGAGGTTCGAGAAGAGGCGCTCCAGCTGCTGCGGCGATTCTGCCGGGTGCCGTTCGTCGGCGTACTGGGAGCAGAGGCATCGCTGCAGCGGCCTCCTTGTTCCACTTCTTACTAGTCGCCTGAGCACCGGTGTCCTTGCTGCGGAGACCGAAGAAGGTAAGATGAGAGACGTCGGCTTCAGTAGAGGGTAGCAGTGAGCAGAGATCAACGCCATTGTTGAGCTCTCTGCGGTGTTGTTTGTTATCCTCTTGGTGTTGTTGCTGGCCGTTTCTGTGGCTCAGCTCAGCTCCAGGCTGAAAAGTGAGGGTGCATTCTCCCCTTCCATCAGCCACGTGTCCATACTTTTCGTGGCATTATCCATCCTGTGATGCGGCTGTGTAAACGTGAGCTGAATATGACAGTCCCATTGATCCACATGCTAGAAAGTAGCAAGGCATAAAAAAGCTTTCCCTATTTTCGTTTTGGGCCAAAAAGCCGTGTTGACATCAAACCTTTTTTTTTTTGGTTTTATATCCCCAGCAAGGCCCAAACCGACGGAGCCATCCCACAACAATCCGTGCTGGCTGTCAAACAAATTTTTAAAAAAATGCCGGTGCCAAGCAGCTACTCATCCGTTTTAAAATATAAGTCATTCAAACTTTTTTTTCAGAGAGTCAAACTAAATTTCAGCTTTGACTAAATTTTTACTCAACGGAATGATACAGCATATGGTCATACTCACATTCTAGGGCCGACATATATCTATTTTCACAATTCCTGAATTTTTCACCTATTTTTGTAATTTTTCAATGAAATAATATTATTTTAAAAAATATTCATCTTTCATGTGACTTTTTTCTCCAACACAGGCACTTTGTTATACAAGCAAATATATGCATTTACCATGTCTAAAAACGTTGAGATATCATCTCAAAAAAGAAAATAAATAATAAAAGGACCTGTCGGCCATTGAAGGGCCGACAGGTCCTTCTCACCAAAAAGCCGTCCCACGTCCTTCTCGTGGCGAATGGGTCATCTCACACCCAGCACGTCATGATGTCGTACTGCCATCTAGGCTAGGCAGGTATTTAGAGGACGATAGGACCCTTCACGACCATTATAGGGCCGACATATATCTATTTTCACAATTCCTAATTTTTTCCACCTATTTTTGTAATTTTCTAATGAAATAATATTATTTTAAAAAATATTCATCTTTCATGTGACTTTTTTTGCTAACACAGGCACTTTGTTATACAAGGAAAGATTTGCATTTACCATGCTTAAAAATGTTGAGATATCATGTCAAAAATGAAAATAATAGTAAAAGGACATGTCGGCCATTGAATGGCCGACAGGTCCTTTTCCTCACAAAAAGCCGTCTCACGTCCTTCTCGTGGCCAATAGGTCATCTCACACTCAGCACGTCATGATGTCGTACTGCCATGTAGGCTAGGCAGCTATTTAGAGGACGATAGGACCCTTCACGACCATTTTAGGGCCGACATATATCTATTTTCACAATTCCTGAATTTTCCACCCATTTTTGCAATTTTCCAATGAAATAATATTATTTTAAAAATATTCATCTTTCATGTGACTTTTTTTCTCCAACATAGGCACTTTGTTATACAAGCAAATATATGCATTTACTATGCTTAAAAACGTGGAGATATCATCTAAAAAAGAAAATAAATAATAAAAGGACTTGTCGGCCATTGAAGGGCCGACAGGTCCTCTTCCTAACCAAAAAGCCGTCTCACGTCCTTCTCGTGGCCAATAGGTCATCTCACACCCACCACGTCATGATGCCGTAATGCCATGTTGGTTAGGCAGCTATTTATAGGACGATAGGACACTTGACGACCATTCTAGGGCCGACATATATCTATTTTCACAATTCCTGAATTTTCCACCTATTTTTACAATTTTTCAATGAAATAATATTATTTTAAAAAATATTCATCTTTCATGTGACTTTTTTTTCTCCAACACAGGCACTTTATTATACAAGCAAAGATATGCATTTACCATGCTTAAAAACGTTGAGATGTCATCTAAAAAATAAATAATAAAAAGATCTGTCAGCTCCGGTCTCACGCGATCTCGGTTGAGGACGACAAGATGCATGCATGTATCGTTTTCTTTTTCCTTTTTCTTTTTTAGACTATGTATCGTTTTCTTTTGTACGGAGTAGGCCTCTATCTGAGGGAGCAAATTAAGGTGATGAGTGCGGTTCGGTTCCGAATTCCGATGCCGACACGGCTTATAGGCCCAATCCGATTAGGAATATAATTGCAAGCTCGCGTGTGCAGTACGTGCTTCCCGTACGTTCCTGACAAATCGGCATGCATTCCAGTTCGCCGTCAGGCCACAGCCTCGGCTTCGCGCGAGACGACGGCTGTTCGGCGCCGACCTGATGTATGCCCATTGCCCAATGCAAGGTCCCGCGCCCGGCTGGAGTCAGCAGCAGCAACACGGTGATGTTCCAGGAGCCCCTCAGGTCACGTGGCAAGTGTACAGCTGCACGCTGGTGCTTGCCATCGCCGTCACGTCGTATGGTGGATTGGTGAACTGAACATAAGCTATTAAGCTTCACGTGCTTGATGATATAATCTCTCGTTGGGCAAAAAACTTCCGCTCGGTACGTGCTTGTCTACCAATCAGGGAGCCAAACACAGAAGAAGAAGAACAAGCAACCGCCATGGCTAGTATAGCATGCGACACGCTTAGGATTTAGGCTGAGACAAACTTAAAGCAGCGGATGAGAAGAACAAGATTACAGAAAACTGACTTGTTGACCCCAATTATTGAAGAAGGGCAAAATTGAATATTTTATTAGGTTTAGTGTCTATCGGCAAATAGACACAAAAGAGATCCAACATCGAACGATGTCCGCTGGCAAATATTGTGTTTCTACAATGTCCAACAGCAAAATTGCCCAAATCCACTCCCGGGTGCGATCCCATCACTTTCCTGAATAGCCAAGCTTCTCAACGCGACAAATCAGATCGAGACGTTCACTGACGGGCGATAATCAGGAAAGAAAAAAAAAAGTACTCCTTTCTCTCTCTCCATGGCGAGATCTGCAAGTTGCAGAGAGCGCTCGTGCCGCATAGGCGCGCGGCGTCGGCGTGCCGTCACTCGTCAGGCAGGCGGCACTAGCGCGCGGTAGAGTTCAGCTGGCGCGGCTTCGTCTTTGACGTGTTGCGGTGTCACCGCATTTCCGCATGGCCGCTCCCAGCCACACAACCAAGCAGAGCAAATTGCTAATTGCTATTCTTCACCGTCTCAAAATTAGGAATCAGGAAGCGTTCCGTCGCGGATCCAGGAAGGGAGGAGAGGCAGAGACGACCGGAGGGAAAAAGGGCTCCTTTTTTTTATGATGTCACTGCAGTTGCAGGCGACGCTTTTCCAGGCTCGCCACGCGCTGCGCTCCGCCGTCGTAAACGTCGCCTTCGTCTCTACCCTTCCCTCGCGTCGCCATCTATCTTTGGGGGGAGAGCGTTGCCGCTCTCTCACTCTCTCTGTCTCGTATCTCCTCTGTTGCTGATTCCATGCTCGTTTGTCGCCATTGCCCAGCTCGTAGCCTCTGAAGGTAACTCACCCTGCATCGTTCTCTATTCTCTGATTGGTATACTCTTCTCGTGGTGCCTGATCTGCTGCCTGCGTGCTGCACTGAGCTGCTGCTGCTGACTGCTGGTTCCGCGTAGCCTTGGCAGTTGTAGGATAGGAATTAGGAAGGTGTAACCTTATAGGAATGTGGGGAATATCTTGGTTCCACGAATCTGGGCAAACCTTTTTCAATGGATTCCGATTCCTGAATTTTGGGCAAAAATTGATGTGAGCCTATTGTAGATTGCAGTTGAAGGTATCAGCTGGATTATGGGATTCATTCTTCACTCTTGGGAATCTTACTTGTTTTGTATGCATACACCAATGCATTCAGCTTCCTGATTTTATCTCTATTTTTCCTGTTTAAA
This sequence comes from Urochloa ruziziensis, assembly GCA_015476505.1. Classification (NCBI taxonomy): domain Eukaryota; kingdom Viridiplantae; phylum Streptophyta; class Magnoliopsida; order Poales; family Poaceae; genus Urochloa; species Urochloa ruziziensis. Next base: position 61,365,288 of record CM027119.1, on the reverse strand, counting down.
GACATGGCGAGCTCGGGGCCAACCTCTGGAAAGAAATCTCTAAACACGGTGACTTTGCTGTTCAAATTACCATATTACACACAATGGGGGCAGAGCCTTCTGATCGCCGGCTCGGAACCAGCACTAGGATCGTGGAATGTCAAGCAAGGACTGTCTCTGAGTCCAGTTCATCAGGATAATGAGCTATTCTGGTGTGGAACAGTGTCTGTTGCTGCTGGCTTCACCTCTGAGTACAAATACTATGTAGTGGATGACAACAAGAATGTTTTGAGATGGGAGGCTGGGGAGAAGAGGAAACTAGTCCTGCCAGAGGGCGTTCAAGATGGAGACCTAATTGAAATCCGTGACTGGTGGCAGGTAATAATCCCTTTTACCACTAGTGTATTTCTGTGCTATACAGTTAGCAGTAGAAATAGCATCAATATGCTGGTGCTCTTACATTTTTAGGCGAATGGGTTGTATCTGCCATTGATGTGTTTGCTATATTAGTAGGTTGATTATGGCATTGCTGTTTGTCAGGTTCACGTCATACAAGTTTCTTGTTTGTTTTTTGTTTATGTTTGACGCAAATAAACTATTGCTCTTCAATGTGATTATAAATAGTCTTTCTATGGATTCAGGATGCTTCTGAAGCTCTTTTCCTTAGAAGCGCATTCAAGAATGTCATTTTCAATGATACTGAAGGTGTTAAAAAAGAATTGCAGTCAGTATCCCTCAACAAAAGTTTGGATGCTGAAGGTACCATTTATATTAAAAATCGATTCAGCGTGTAGGATCAGAGTGCTCAATCTACAAATATCAGACATTTTGTGATATACATTGCTGAAAACAAAGTGATACAGCACCATGTCTTCACCTGTTAGATACATCAAATGAAACAAGCTGATATTTTTTTAGAAAAATTTTGTATTTCTCTAGATGTCCAATGCTCTCTCAGATGATGTCTTTTGCTTGTTCTTATGTATTTCAAAAGGAAGTTCCCAGTTATTTTTATCCCTGAGGAGCGGGGCTTCTGAAACAAAGAAAATTTATTTTGAAAACATACAGGATCTATGCATTTACAGTGCATCTCTGGTTAAAATGGGCAAATGATAAAAAACGGTGAAAATTTTGAAACATTGGCACATTCGTAATTCATGTCTTGATATACTTTGTCACAAAAGCTGAGGTTCAATTTTCGCAAGAAAAAAATAAGTTGAGGTTCAAACTCTTTCTAGTTTAATTCATTCAAGATGACAAAAATTCAGGCAATATGCACCAGTTGACACAGATTGTCCTCTAGTGCATATTCACCCAGAAAATATAAAAGGAAAAAATAAAATTAAATAAAGAATATATTCTATTTTAAGTACCACATGAAGTTATCCATTTTTACGCCTTATACACTATTTTCCCTGAGCAGATATTGTTGTCCAGTTCGTAATTAGCTGTCCTCGACTCGTACCTGGCTCTACTGTAAGTGCACTTCAAAGATGTCTTACTTTTATGAGCTATCCTGAATTATATTAATCATTAATTAATTAATGTCTGCTTGCTGGTGCCCCTCACATCTGATGATAACAAATTTTAGGTCGTAGTCATTGGAAGTAATCCTCAATTAGGAAGATGGCAAGCTCAAGATGGTCTCAAGCTGAGCTATGTTGGAGATTCCTTGTGGAAAGCAAACTGTGTTTTAAGGAAGTCTGAGTTCCCTGTAAAATATCCTTTTGCAAATGATTGTCCCCTTTATTTTTTTATTGGATGTGCCATACTGATTAACTGATGAGTATTGTTTTGACAGTATTTCTCAAGACATCATCTTTTTAGCTGTTGGCTGCTATCTTGTCCATAACATTTTCTTAGAATGATTGTCCTTAACATCTTTTCCACATACAAATACTGTCAAATCAGTCAAGCAGGAAATCCTTCATTGGAGTTAGGTCCAAACAGGGAGGCTAATATTGATTTATCATCACCCAAGCAATCCAGATATGTTGTGTTATCTGATGGTGCCCTCAGGGTAATGTATCCAATTGGGTTATCTGCAATAGCTGCATGGGTTTATTGCTTGAGAGCTTTTTAGTTATTTATTGAGATTTTAAATAGAAGTCATTGACCATGCTATGATGCATTATAGGCAATCAATAGCATTCAGTACACATGAACATATGCTTGACAGAACCATGGAACTCCATACTTGATACTTCAGCTAGAAATCTGAGAATCAGTATGCATTATATACAACCAACAATGTGACTGATATTTCATCTGTATTTACCAGGATGCACCATGGAGGGGTGCAGGTGTTGCCGTACCTGTGTTTTCAATCAGATCAGATGAGGACCTGGGTGTTGGAGAATTTCTAGATCTTAAACTTCTTGTTGACTGGGCAGTCAATTCAGGCTTCCATCTTGTTCAGCTCCTTCCGATCAATGATACTTCAGTTCATGGGATGTGGTGGGATTCTTATCCATACAGGTGTGGCTAATACTTCACTACCAAATATTAATGTTCATAATGGTGGTTTTCCTTGGAGTATGTGAGGACCATATTGAAACAGTAGCAATGCCCCTCGTGTTTGTTTACAGCTCGCTCTCTGTGTTTGCGTTGCACCCCTTGTACCTGAGAGTACAAGCACTTTCAGATGCAATTCCAGCGGATGTTAAGGTATACCGTTTTTATCCTTCCATATTCATTCTATGTATTGGCTGTGTTGTGTTTACATTTCACTAAATGTTTGAATGAGTTGTCCTTCAGCTCATTTAATACTCAATTTGAAATTTATCGCAGGAAGAAATTCAGCAGGCAAAGAAGCGTTTGGATAAAAAGGTTAGTTCATTTGCATATAGGCGTTGATTCTTGCAGCTGTTTAAGTAAATATCTAATATTTAGTTATTTCCCTAACTTGAAATTTACCTGGAAATTAGGACGTCGACTACGAGGCATCCTTGTCCACAAAATTGTCAATTGCTAGGAAAATATTCAATTTAGAAAAGGACAAAGTGCTAAACTCCAGTTCTTTCAAGCAGTTCTTATCTGAAAACGAGGTACATTCACTGCTATGTTGTTTATCATGTGTAATCATGATACCTGATTTCCTATTCCAAACTGTATTTGATAAGCTTTCATACTGTGTTCTAATAGGAATGGCTGAAACCATATGCGGCATTTTGCTTTTTGCGTGACTTTTTTGAGACATCTGATCACAGCCAATGGGGTCGGTTTTCTCAGTTTTCCAAGGAGAAGGTATTGAAACTACTATTATGCATCGGTTCTTGGATCGTGCCAGGCACTATAGTTTGCTAAGAACAGCTCACTGCATAGATATTCTGTCATTTGGTCTAGTTTTTTTAGAGAGCCCATGTGTAACATGAGAGCTAAGGTGGTTTCCTTCTGCAATGTATTTCAGCTTGAGAAGATTATTTCTGAAGGTACTTTGCACCACGACGTTATACGTTTTCATTATTATGTTCAGTACCATCTATATATGCAAGTAAGTATTGTATGCTGTTGCTGTCATTCTGAACTGCTGACAGAATTGCTCTCATCTTATGATATTTTACACTATTTTTATTTACCTTTTCAGTTATCAGAGGCAGCTGCATATGCAAGAAAGAAAAAGGTTATCCTGAAAGGTGATTTACCCATTGGTGTTGATAGAAATAGTGTGGATACTTGGGTATACCCGACTTTGTTTCGCATGAATACTGCTACCGGAGCACCACCTGATTATTTTGACAAGAATGGACAAAATTGGGGTTTTCCTACATATAACTGGGAGGAGATGTCAAAGGATAATTATGGTTGGTGGCGAGCTCGGCTGACACAGGTTATTTGACATATCAGATTCTATATGTGTGACTGGTTAAATTTTCTTTTCGAGAAAAAAGACTGGTTAAATTTTCCTTTTATTGTTCATATCCTATTAACATGTTGCAGATGGCAAAGTACTTCACAGCATACAGGATAGACCACATCTTGGGTTTCTTTAGGATATGGGAGCTTCCGGATCATGCTGCAACAGGTTTAGTTGGGAAATTTAGACCTTCAATTCCTCTTAGTCAGGTTAGTTTCTGTATCTGTTGGACAAACTAAAATGAGCAAGAGAAAGCCTCTAACTTGTTTTTGACTCTCCAGGAGGAGCTTCTAAGCGAAGGCCTATGGGATTTTGATCGAATGAGCCGACCATACATTCGTCAGGAAATTCTGGAGGTTGCTGTGGTTAACATGATGTTCATGTTTCTGAATTCTTTTGAATGCAATATTAGGGCACAATCATGAAATTTCTTCTCCTTTTTTTCCAGGAGAAGTTTGGATCCTTCTGGACAGTCATTGCAGCCAACTTTCTGAATGAGTATCAGAAGCACTGTTATGAGGTAATTCAACGAGTCATATTCTTCATCTAGAACATATCAGCTACTTGAAGACTTAAGAGTGCACTGCAAGTCTGAATATAAACGCCTCTATTTTGTATTCTCAGTTGTGTCTTGTGTGTGCTTTTAATGCAATTTTGTTTCTAAAATATTACTGACTTTATTGTCCTATGTTTTCTATCCTTTGCTTCACTCGTATAGTTTAAAGAAGATTGCAACACAGAGAAAAAGATTATTGCAAAGCTTAAAACAAGTCCTGAAAAGTCACTGTGGCTAGAGAAAGAAGACAATATCCGCCGTGGACTTTTCGATTTACTACAGGTACAAGTTGGGTCTTCTGTTATGATTTACTTGCTTTGTTGTCAACACACTTTATTCTCCATGTTACAGCTTTTTCAATTTGGATTAAGTACTGTTTGTTCTGCAGAATACTGTCCTTATCAGAGATCAAGAGGACCCCACAAAATTTTATCCTCGTTTCAACCTGGAAGATACTTCAAATTTTAGGGACCTAGATGAGCACAGGTAATGTTAATGGTTCTTAACTGTAGTTTTTCAATTCTCCACGTTCAAGTTATGGGGATGTGATCCACTTGTGATTTAGTCTGTAAATTTACTTTAGTCTAAATGTTGATAAAATATATAGTGCAACAGTGTAGCAGAATTTTGCTATTTTATTTACTTGTTATCTACAGCTCTTTAGGTATCCAGTTCCCCAGAAAATGAAATGAATACATCAGTATCTTTACAGTAGGCACTAGGCAGCTTGTTCTTGAGAAAACAATATTAGTGCACCAACCTTAGGCCTTGCTATTTGCTCTTAATTTATGCAATGTGTTGTAACTTGTAACCAAATTTGTGTTTATGGACTATTCCATCCTCTCATCGAACAATTCTTTACAGCAAAAATGTCCTCAGAAGATTGTACTATGACTATTATTTTGCTCGCCAAGAAAACCTCTGGCGTAAAAATGCACTGAAGACTCTGCCTGTCCTGTTGAACTCATCAGATATGTTGGCGTGCGGAGAAGACCTTGGTCTTATCCCCGCTTGTGTTCACCCTGTATGACCCCTTTCCTGGACATGCTAAGTTGCTAGCTAATTTACTGATTTTTACTCTGTTAATGAATAACAATAAAAACTTCTGTATAGGTTATGCAAGAACTTGGGTTGATTGGATTGCGTATCCAAAGAATGCCTAGTGAACCAAACTTGGAATTTGGTATTCCTTCTCAGTACGGCTATATGACGGTGTGTTTCTGTCCTTTACAGTATTGCACTCAGATATAGCTGGAAATATAATGAGAAGTATATTCTGACTGAAACTGATACAGAGATTCGGAGACACTATGTTGATTGGATGATCGACTTTGCTGGGATTTTTCAGGTTTGTGCTCCGTCATGTCATGATTGCTCTACATTACGTGCTTGGTGGGAAGAAGATGAAGGAAGAAGAAATCGTTTCTACAAGACTGTGGTTGGCAGCGATGAAGAACCGCCATCTCGCTGCACCCCAGAAGTAGTGCACTTCATTGTTCAGCAGCATTTTGATGCTCCACCAATGTGGGCAATCTTTCCACTTCAGGTACAAAACTTGAACTGACATCATAGTTCAATTTGTCAACTAAAACAAGCTAATGAGTATACTTCGGGCTTGGTATTTATCAGGACCTTCTCGCCCTGAAAGACAAATACACTACCAGACCAGCACCAGAGGAAACAATCAATGACCCGACTAATCCAAAGCACTATTGGAGATTCCGTAAGTCAATTTCCATCATTTTCCTACTCTACGTCAAATAAGGCATTCCAGTTCTAAAAAAATTTAAGGTTATTATTGAAATAACGACTTCTTTTGGGAAAAAAGGCTCCCATTCAATTTATTGACATCAGATGATATATCTGCTGCATCAACCATATCTAGATTCATCAAGAGAGGCTGCACAGCAGGCCAATTTAATATTTGGAGGCATGATACAATGCTAGCCTGTCAGTTTTGAATGATTGAATAAACAATACCTCAGAGAGCAAACTTTTAGGATACCATCATTTTCGTATGGGCCAGTAGCAATGTAGCATAGCTTTCAAAGCTAAAGTGACATCTCTCAAGTTCCACATGTGATTCGCACTCCTGTTGTAAACTTGATCCAGAAAAGGTGTTTCTTTTCTTGGATCTAACTACTCCCCAACATTTTCAGGTGTCCATGTGACGTTGGAGTCTCTGTTGGAAGACAAGGACATCCAAGCAACCATCAAGGACCTTGTCACCAGTAGCGGGAGGTCCTTCCCTGGAAAGAAGGTGGAAGGCGCGGATGAAAGCAGAGAGAAACTATCTAAGGTGCAGTTGAACGGTAAAGCTTAGGAATGGACTGCAAGAACAGCTGAACACGACCACAATTGCAAGTAAATAGAATAAGGTGACACATAGCATTACCATATCATGTAATATAATGTAGTTTCAACTAGAAATTTCTTACTCCCGTAAAGTTCTTTCAACACTGGAAATAAGAAGTGTCACCTGTCAAGTCAGCAGGTGAAATAATTCATCCAATGTCGGTTTCATTCATAAGATTGTTCTTTTTCATGCACCCGGTTATTTCTTGTTGTCCATTTCTGCTTCAGTCTGATTCAAGCCATTGAAATGGCCTCTCTTTGAGTTTGTGTTTCCTAATCGACCGATACCAGTGCTTCTGTGGTGCATCTCACGAGAATAAATGCTGGTTCTATTTTTTTTCTTTTGAGAATAGATTCTGTTCTGGAGATGCATGTGTTCTGCTAGAACTCTAGGGGAGATAGTTCCATTTCTTCTGATATGGAGCATAAGACTAGGCCATGGCTATGGATGATTCTCCTTCAGCTGCTTTGCATCATGGCCTCTGCTTTAGGAGCTTGTTTATACCAAATGCCTAATGCCAATTCACAAACATTAGCACTTGCCTGCTATTGATGTGGTCCATAGTTTTGGTTACACCAAATGCCAATTCATTAACACATTATTAACAGTTGCCCCTTTACTTGATGCTGTGGTCCTGGTTGTGAAGGTTTCTTCCTTGATTTCAAAACTGGTTGGGCACTGTCATCTGAAAGGACAGGTTGCTTGGGTGCTCGTTTTTGTCTCAGCAATTAGCATGTCCCTGTGTACTAGCATTGAAAACGGTAGGGAAACTGAAATAATAGACATGAACATCTCCCTAGCTCAGACCACTCTGCATCTGAAGTCTAAAGGTTTTTTCTTTTCTTTCTTTCACGACGGAAGCCTAAAGAGCTTTATTTTTCTTTTGGCAACAGCGAAGTCTAAAAGTTTTTATTTCGACCAGAAGTCTAAAGAGATGTTTGAACTTGAATGGAAATTGAAGGGGAGGAAATGGACGTGCCATTCGCAGTCAGTAGTATCTTGCACGCTTTGGTGAAGTCTCACGGTGGTACAATCTGGCACATCCGTGCATCGTTTGCTAAGAAGACTGAAAGGGCCTGGGCAGCTTATTAAACCCGCTGAAAAACAGTGATTGAGAAGGCTGAAATTTCAACAGATGCAACCTCAAAAATTTTAATTTAATAAAACCACCCCCTCTTGTGTACAAGCCATCGCTTTGCCTCCTTTACGTCGCTTTACAACACCAAACCCATTCTCTAATCAGTGGTTTACAATTTCCATCCCCATTTCTTTTTTTTTTCCTTTCATTTAGTATCTTTTATTTAGAGCAGTCCCAGAAGTATCAGACAGTTTCTGACTGTCGGCTGCGGTAACTGAAAATCTTGGACCACAAAACAAAAGATGAGCAGTACTCCGTACAGTAACTAAAAACGAAGATCATTCAGTGAGTACTACAGGTGTACACCTGCTCAGCTCAAAAAGGCATGGCTTGTTTCAGCCAGGCACTGTTTTTTTGGGTGCCGAAATTCGGTGGCAACACCACCACTGAACATGGAGTTTGGACGAGGGAAAGCGAGTTCCCTTGTCTGCCACCCCTCTCTCGCTCTCTCTGCGCTTTTATTTGGGGTTGGGCAGTTGATGTTGGCATCCACTGCTTTTTCTCAGCAAAGGTGGTTAACCTTTTCTTCCATTCACTCATTCACCCAGCACATCATCATCATGTTCTAGAATGCATGCTGCGACATAGTTCTCTCAGTGTTTAGGTTGAAGGTTGAATTAACAGCAAAGTAAGTACCCTACCTCACCAACTACTAACCCGATTTCTTCTCAAGATCGTGGTGCATGTTTTTGGTCAACATACACCAACCCAAAATTCGCTAAAAAAAATTATGAAATGTCTGTACAAAGAAGACCCAATTAGAGAAAAGTATCATAGCGTACATTTGTGTGTTCCGGCACGGCGATTTTGGCTTTGCCCGTCGTCGTGTTGTGAATTGTGATGAACTGTGGTGTGGCGATCATCGATGTTAACAAGTGATATGATGGAGTGTTCATGGATACCCGGAGGCGAGGCAGTCCTCCCAGAACTTGCGGTCCTCCTCCTGCCGCTCCGCCGCGCGCTTCGGGTCCTCCTCCTGCGCCGGCGCCGGCGCCGTCCGCGTGCCGCCGCCGGCTCCGGTCACCGCCATGTGCTGCCACCAGACGCCGCCGCCGCTCCCCGCCTTGGTTCTTTCCTCGTCTCCGTCGTCGCCGGCGGCGGCGGATTCTTGGAATTTCGGCTGGTAGCTGCTGCAGTCGTCTGATCCCTCGACGCAGCTGCTGCACCCGTCGTCGTCGTCCTCGTCCATCCCGTCCTCCTCGCCGCCGTGGCAGCACGCGCTGCCGCCGCAGGAGGAGGAGGAGGAGTCATCGATCGCGGCGCCGCGTCGCGGCGGGCACGGGCACGACTCCGCGACGCTCTCGGTGTCGCTGATGCCGTCGTCCATCTCCATGCCGGCGCGAGGCTGCCGGAGCAGCGCGAACGGCGGCGGCGGGGGGTGGTGCACGGTGGCCATGAGCGGAGGGGAGGGGAGGCGCGGACGGCGAGAGCGACATGGACAGACACCGCAGCTATTTATAGCTAGCTCACCACGCGCCCCCAACTTGCCAAGAGTACAGCTGCAGAAGAGGAAGAAAAAAACGACTTTACAAAAAAAATGCTGAAATTAAATATCTTATTAAGATTTTCCACGGTTCCGTGAATTTTATATTTTTAATCTAACCGAACTGCTCATAAATTAAATCGTTCTGTTTTTTTTAGAATGATTAATTGTGATTCAACTGCTCACTTGCTACTTTATGTTTCAGGTACAAGTTGCCTAATGGATACAACACCAACTAATTAAATCACCAATATTTCAGGTATATTAGGTCTGCCCAGAAGATAAATCAGGAAGATCGAGTATATGATAGCCAGAATCAGGCACCTAACCAAGCTCAGAACGGCGAGGCAGTTTTCATGTGCGGCCGCTGAAAAATGCGCGCCAGGTCGCCAGCCACGTTCCGAAACGATTCAACCTGTTCTAGAAACAGCCCGTTTGACCAATTAATTGGCTTTGAGTAAAAAGGGTCACGCGGGGATGCATGTTCGGTGAAAGTGCCATGAGTCTCACACTCGAAAGCGGCAGTGCCATGAGTCTCACCTCGTTGTTCTTCTTTTTTTCTCTTCGTGTTTTTCCCCCAACGTTTGGTGTGAGATGAACTCCTCGGTGAGGATTGGATTTGGTGCCCTTTCCCTCGTGGTGGGTTTGGAATTCGAATAATTTGTGTTAGATTTAGATGGACAGACAGGCAGACAGAGGAGTACTGAAAACACGCGCGGGCGGGCCCCGCCGCCTAGGCGTGCGTGCCGCGCCGGCTTTGATTTCCTTCCGGACCCTCGCGTTCTAGAAGCGCTGACCCTCCCGAGGTGGGTCCCCCGCTTCTAGAAGGCCAGCCCGCGTCCTTATTTGATTTTTGTCTGGCTGCGGCGGCCGTGCTGCTGCAGTGCTGCTGTTCTGCCATCCCTTTCGGTGATTCTTTCTTCATCTGATCAAACTTGTGTTGTGACCCGACGCGACTACGCGTCCTCCTACGGCTTGAGCTTTGGCAGGCAGGAGACGACACGGCTATCGCTTGGCCGTGTGTGTGCGTGATTCCTCACAACACTGATCTCACACACCAATCACCGTGTCGTCAGTGGGATTATACTTGGAATGGATTTGGGCATTTGGCTTAATCCAATATCCAATTGGACTTTGGCACTTGGATATAGTTGGATTTGGACATAATTGGACATGGACGTCCATTAACTCTAGATCCAATGGCGTTGGATTCCGCTGGATGAAAGGAACAGGGTAATCCAATCCCTATTGGATTTGTATGTGCAGCGATTTATGCCGCTCGTCGCTCCATGGTCGGAGCCGCCGCGCGTGCCTCCTGCTAAGCAACGATGCCTCATCCGACGGGATCTCCTCCGGCGGTGACGCCAACTCGCCGGCAGCGGCGCGCTTGCCATGACCGGGGATGTTGTTTGCCGACGAGCTTTCCATGGCTGAGGAGGACGTATGCTGGCGAAGTTGCCCCGGCTGGGGAAGACATCTGCCGGTGAGCCTCCCGTGGCCGGAGACGTTGTTAGTCGACAAGCTTGCCATGGCCGGGGAGGACGTCCACTGGTAAGGTTGCCATAGCCTTCTTCAAGCAGAGCTCCACCCGCCGCAGAGCGCAGACAACTTCCGCAGCCTAGCCGCCGCCATCCGGATCTAAAGCAGCTCCGCCTCGCCGTCCCCGAGCGCGCACCACCTCCGGCCGCCGCTGAAGCAGAGCTCGCCGCCTGCCTGCTTCGAGCGATTCCTTCACAGGAGTCCGAGCATCTCGCGCTAAAGCAGAGCTCGCCACCTCCATCTCGCGTTGAGCATCTCGATGACGACGAGCTTTCCTGCGGTTAAAGATGAAGGAAGTAGTATACGTCTGCATATTGGATTGTGTTGGATGGATTTGGACTTACAGGGAGTTGAATTGGACTGGATTTGGACGTCAGACTAATTAATAGGATTGGACTGGATGGGAGCGTATGTTTAGCTGGACTTAGTTGGATTTCGTTGAATTTGATTTGGATGTCCATCCATTCCCAGGACTAAGGCCATGTTTAGTTCTCACTCGAAATATTTTCATCCATCACATCAAAAGAGAATCTTTGATGCATGAAGTATTAAATGTAAACGAAAAAGGTGAAAAATTATATGGATAGATTGTAAATCGCGAGACGAATCTAATGAGTCTACTTAATCCATGATTTGCAACAGTAGTGCTACAGTAATCATCCGCTAATTATGGATTAATTACCCTCTAATTACCGTCGTTAGATTCGTCTCGAGATTTCCAACCTATCCATATAACTTTCCACCTTTTTCGTCTACATTTACTACTTTTAAATTGATAAAATTAAAACCCGAAATCTTTTCACGAAATGTTTTCGCGAATTAAACACGGACTAAGTGGGATGGGATTGTATGACAGAATGACAGAGCAGGCTGAGCTCGCCTTTTGCGTTGCTCACCGTGTCGGCCACAAGTTTTTTTTTTCCTACTCCGTATCTGATGGGCTGTTTGCTGACACGTTGCATTGAGCTCGATTCCCTTGCCTTTGTCTTGCGCGCGCTGCTTCTCGATCGCTATCTCGTGTGGTCGGCCACGCACAGGATGTTCTATTCATTACTTTTGCGCTCATCGTACGTGCGTAAGGTACTACGTTGTTAAATTGTCCACAAACTCGTGACCCGGACGACGTACGTGGAGGTTAATTGGAGATAGACGGGTGATCGTGGAGGGGCCATCTATCATAGCAGGGACAGGGACGACCTAGCTAGCTACCACCTGGTGGCTGAAAAAAAAACGAAAAGTAAATCATGTGTTCTGTCTTCGCGATTGCGCGGCATCCGCACGTACTGACTGACGGTCAAGTCTAGCTTACCACACACCACACCCTGCTGCTTCAATTCACTGCTTTTGTCAAAGACGGTGTGTAGCGCTCCTCAGCTTTTCCAAAGTGGAGCTCACGCGCGAAGACCACCGGTGAACAAACAAGGCAGGGCCACGCACGTCAAGGACTACAGATACATCTATCGTGCAGCGTGGCCCCTGTCAAAGTCAAAGACCTCCTCCTGATCGATCTACTACTGATCCGACGAACGAATGAATCTCTACCGCTTCTAAAACCGTAATTCCGAGTAGCCACCCCGTGCCCCCGCCTCCCGTGCCCTCGCCTCCCACCAATCCCCCACCCGCTGGCCGTGGGGCCCACGCCCAAGGAAAAAAGCCTCCCTATCCATCTCCTCCCTGTCTCATCTCTCCCTCCCTCCCTGTCCTGCCATCTTGCCGGCTCTCCAATCCAATCCCCGAGCTCGGAGCTCCCGGCGCCGCCTGGCACAGCCGGCAAGCCCTTCCCAATCTACAGTCCAGTGGCGGGGTCAGCCGGGGAGGGAGCCACTGCCGGCAAGGAGAGTGAGAGAGAGAGGCCGGAGAGGAGCAGGAGGCGCCGCGGCTGGAGCAGAGGAGGGAGGGGCCGGGCCGCCGGAGAAGGAAGAGCTCCGCCGGCCCGGAGCTGCTGACGTTGCGGCTGCTCTGCACGCCGTGTTTGGAAGAGAAGAAACGAGCAATCTTCCGCGCCGAGCCGGCCTCCATCACCGCCACGCTGCTCTTTGGCCGCGATTCTCCACTAGATCAGGCAAGGTCCGTTGGACGTTCGCCGCCTCCCACTGCAGTAGCAGCAGCGCTTGTAGCGGGACCCGGCCATCCACACGCCCCTGCTGCTGCTCCTCTGCCGCGAGCTCCGCCGGCCGCAGCTGCTCCACCGTCGCCGCCGCTGCCGCTGCCGCCGCGTGCCCCTACTCGACCCGGGCCGGCCGCCGCCACTGCTCCCCCGCCGCTCCCCCGCCGCCGATGCATCTCTCTCCCCTGGGCCCCAACGCCGTTGCTGCCTCCGATCTTCACGCATCCCCGAATTCGTGCCAGGACTGAGCAGATCCCATGGCCACGACCTGCCTTCCCACCTCCACGGCAGTTGGTGTGGCCGCGGCCAGCCATGGCGCACTTTGCCGCGCAGCGCGCAGGGACTGGATGCTGAAAGGAGAGGAAGATTGGGATGGGGGATGAGCTGCTCGGTCGTCTCCAGCCACGGAAAAGGAATCTCATGCGGTTGTTTTTTTTTCGATACGGACAGGTGGGCCTGGTGTCGTAGGACCCACGTGACATGCAAGGTGCAGCTCGTGTGTTGTTGAGATTAATGATGGGAGGCTTTGGTACGCGTAAACAACGGGTCAGTGCTTTGGTACTGGAAAGAGTATGAGGCTGTCCGCACCGGTGTCGGTAACGATCCTGCACAGCGCCGCGTCCTCCTTTCCCGTGCACGTTTCCAGTTTTTAGGCCTGCAGTGGGGATCGGTAAGCAGAACGGTACCGTCCAGTTTCTCCCTCCACGCGGTAAATCTAGCGCGATACAGAAGGAACTGTACGAGCTACGTGGCGCGGGGCCCGCGCAGCCGCGCGCCATCCCTAACCACCGCGCGGGGGAGAGAGAGACGGCGGCCGGCGGAGCAGCGGCCAGACGGAGAGAGAGAGCCGCCGCTGCCCAGCGCCGCCCAAGCTCGATTTCGCGTGGAGCTCGGAGAGAGGGGGCCGCCCGAGCTTGAGGGAGCCATCCATGGCCCGAGCACGGGAGCTCCTCCACGACGCCGAGCGGAGAAAATGGGGGAGAAGAGCAGAGAGGGGGTGGCCAGCACCGCGCATCTCATTCTCCAGGCCGCCGCCCCGCGTTGACTTGGATCCCGCACCCCGAGCTCGAGGGGGTGGCCGGCACCGCGCATCTCCTTCTCCTCCTCCACGGGTCCGCCGCCGCCGCCCCACGAGAGCTCACCATGAGCTCTCATCCCAATCTGGGGCCGCGAGATCCGCGCCGCGAGCGGCGAGACGGAGGATCCGGGAGGAGGGGAGGGCCCCGCCGAGCTCCACTCGCCGCCGTGGAGGAGAGGCGCCGGCCCCGCACGCGAGCTCCGGCGGCTGGAGGATCAAGGAGCTCCGCCTTCGGCCGGCCGCCTCCGCGACTCCGCCACCGTGCGCCTCGCGCCGGCCGACCGCCTCCTCGAATCCGGCGCCGCTCGCCTCGCGCCGGCCGGATGCTCGCCTCCTCGACTCCGCCGCCGCGCGCCTCGCGCCGGCCGGACGCCCGCCTCCTCGACTCCGGGTCATCTCCACGCCTGGGGACGAGGGAGCGCCGGAGGAGAAATCGAGGGAGGGGACGGTCATCTCCGCTCGAGGTTGCCGTCGTGAGCTCCATCTCCACCGCCGTCGCGCGCTCGAGGTCGCCGTCGCGAGCTTCATCTCGTCGCCGGAGGTCGACCTCCTCCCGCCGCGAGATCTCCGCCGCCGCAGGAGGCGCGGGGAGAGCTCGAGACGGAGCTCGAGCGGGAGCTCTAGAGGGAGGAGGCGGGCGGCGCGTGCGAGCAGAGGGGAGAAGGGGTGAGCGGCGGCGTCGGGCAGAGAGAGCGAGGCAGAGAGGGCGTTGTGCGGCGGGGAAGAGAGAGAGGGGGGGGGGGAAGGTGGGGAGAGAGGGCGGCAGGGATTAAAAATATCTGGCTGGTGGGTCCCGCGTGATGGTTGTTGGTATAGAGGTTGAGTGTAAAGGTTGACGGGTGCGGGAGAACGGATTTAAAGTAGAGAATCTCGCTGACCAGGACAGAATATTCTCTTTTAAAGGTTAGAGTAGAGTTCCACCAGTGCGAACAGCCTGAGCGAGGCGATTTTGTGTTGTTGTTGCTGTACGGGTTGTTGGGTAGAGAGTAAGTACTCGTTTGCTATCACAAACATATGGCTCTGGTTGCTGATATTTGCGCTTGTAATTTACTAGCACTAATTTTCTTTGTAGCTTTTTAACAACTGTTCTTAGGGTATGCTCCACCGTCTTGAAATATATGATATCCAGATTCAAATTTTGTACCAAATACAAGACAACATATGAACTTTGGACAAGTATCAAACAAAAGGAATCTAATTTAATTACTATGTTGTTTTCTTTCCTCATGGTAAGTTAAACCATCTTTCGTTTCCTTGAGGACGTGTGTCCTTTCCTTGCGGACAAGAAATTGAACTGGCTAGAATATTTGTCGGAATAAAAAGTTCTCATGTAAAATTATAAGGCATAGGTCTTTTGTTTTCTCATTTTAGTATGACCGGCAATTGCTAGATGTCTTGTTTTTTAAGATGAGTGTGAGTAAACAGGTAGAGTCTTTTGTTTCCTCCTTTAGTATGACCGGCAATTCTAGGATGTCTTGTTTTTTTAAGACAAATGGGAGTAAACATGTAGCATTCAACATAATGAATTTCAAGTTATTTTCTACAAATTTCTATTAATGAACAATAGAAAGCAGCAAAAAAATATGCATTTTCTGTCATACCTAAGTGACGTCAAATTCTAAGTTGGAGTCAAAATATGACACTAAATTTTAGTTGCTTTAACAAATTTTATGTGCCCGTAGCAAAGCACGGGCTATTACCTATTTGAAGATAATTTGTTTAATTTTCGGCGGCATGCATGTGGTGAAAGTGAAGCCAAACCAGAAGGAAAAAAAAGGAATGGAAAATATGGTCAGTCTGCCCACGAGCCAGGACGATCAGCCTAGTGCCATCCCGTCCCAGCCTAGTGCTAGTAGCTACTCCCTCCGTTCCAAAATAGATGACGTTATGGGATGCGTGCCGGTCAAACTTTCTCAGCTTTGACTAGATTTGTAGAAAAAACGTGCAACATTTTCATCTCCAAATAAATTTGTTAAAAAACTAGACTTAAAGATCTTTCCAATGATATTAATTACTTAGCATAAATATTTATATATTTTAATATATAATTGCCGGTATTTTAAAAATGTTGACTTCTCGGAAAGCGAGAATGACATCTATTTTGGAACGGAGGGAGTAGCGTAGAAAGAGATAAAGCAAATCCTAGCTTGCCCTTCTTTATTTATTAGATGCTTATTTGGTTTGCTCTCCACGGATGAAGATCCTCTAAAATAATGATTAGTTTATGCAATTATGCCGCTTGCTTTATCTAATGACGCGTCAAAAAGATTTAAGAGTAAATTTTACTGTAGGTCCGTTAACTTTTATCCCGTCCTATTTAGGTCCATTAACTAAAAAGTGAGTCACTTGGGTCCGCAAACTATTAAATCGTCCCATCTAGGTCCAAACCTCTCCACTAATGCAGTATTAGCCTATGTTTTTGCAAAACACCCCCTCATTTTTCATTTCTTCTCTACTCCATACCCCTTCCTCCCAACCCTCACCCACTCTATCCTCTCTCTCCCCTTCCACCGGCCGGCAAGAGCGCGTCGCCGCTGCCAGCAATGGCTCCCTCCCATACCCACTGCCAGCAATGGCTTGCCGCCGTCGTCACTGCTGCCAGAGGTCGAGCCCGCTGCCTGAGGTCGAGCCCGCCGCCGTCGTGCTCGATCCGTCTATGGATTCGAGGGCGCACGGGGGGCAGCACGCGGGCTCGACCTCCGACGAGGGACGTTGTGCCCCTCCTCCCGATGGTGCGT